>JAHSUH010000237.1:0-20882 GCA_025388415.1 Cynanchum wilfordii | reverse complement strand
TAGGTTTACATGATGATGATGACATGGAAAATCTATGGTCACTCCCATTTGAATTCAAGGCAGGAGGTGTGTGCATTCATGTACAATTTGCCGAAATAACATCAACATCTACTTTACCTGCTCACCATATTGTTAATGAAGAGCCAACTTTTAATGTCCAACAACACAGTCTCCATCGGGTTGTAGACATTGATATTACTCTACGTAATACCTCATATACATCTTTATTGATGAATAATTTTGGAGTTGAAAGTCATGATTTCACTTTTGTCGTGCCTTCACAAACTCCAAACATGTTTCGCATTTAATGAAATAATGTCATCAACAAGTAGTAACTCCTATTCTACTACAATGGGAGCAACTACTAGTGGTATGTTTCTTCCTTCAGTGTCTAATGAGGATGTCCCAACTGACAGTACTCGGGACTATAACATTGATGAACTTGCTGCTTCTCAACCGACAATGATAGACGCAACAACCGATGCCAATTTAGATACTGATGAAGATGTTGAAAGTGATGGACCAGATGATGCTTTGGATGCGTCAGACAATGAAGAAGATCATACACATATTCCAAATCCTTCAAGTCCTCCTCAAACTTGTTATGGATTCGACTTTCACAATTATGAGTCCTTCAATGACATGGGATCCGGAGAACCTATTGAAGACAATTATGGTGAAAATATTAATATACAAAGGTGGTCATATGATGATGAACCAGATTTGAGGGTGGGAATGCGATTTACGGATAAAAGTCAAGCAGTATATGCAATGAGACAGTGGCGCATCGTGAAGGGTCGGGAATTTACTGTTGTCAAGAGCAAGAGTAAAATTTGGACTGCAGAATGCCAAAATAAGAGTATGCAAAATCCATGTTATTGGTATGTTCGGATCATACAAAAAAAAACACATGGTGAGTGGGAAATATCTGTTTTAGTTCCTGAACACACATGTCTTATGCGAGTTGTTAATAATAATCATAGAAATTTGGCGCATAAGCACATCGCAAGGAATATCACCCACATTGTCGGGAATGATCCGGAGGCACGTGTTAGTGCTGTCATAGAAGAAGTTGGTAAACTCTTCCAAGCTGGCTGCTCGTACAAAAAAGGTTGGTATGCTAGAAAAGCAGCTATTGAACTTCTCTATGGCTCATGGAATGACACTTTTTCTCTTCTTCCAAAGTATATGAGAGCATTAGAAGATGCGAATCTGGGAACCATTTGTGAGACCCAACCCTAAGGAGGGGTAAATAAGGAAATTCACAAGTCTTTTTTTTTTTTATATAAGTATTTTAATTATATCATTTTATGTTATCGGAGTTGGGTGAGGAATAAAATTAGGGTTTTAAGAAAATAATATGTGGCGACGGTTTTGAGTTTTAAAAGAGACAAGCATCAGAAGGGAACAATTGTTGAGATTTCAATTGACGAGAGTTAGCGAGTCAGAATTCAGACATTGATTTGGGTGATATTGATTGGAATTACCAAAGGTGAGTAAACGGATACTTTTCTCAAATTAATAATTTTACGTTTTTATGTAGATACTGAGATTATTATTTTATATTATGATTTTTAATATCGTTGAATTATAAGGATTTGCTTAGTTACTGTTTATATTAATTAGATTTAAAAATACAGAGAAATTCCTTTTTCTTTTTGAAACCCGATTTCTGGAGTTTTTGTTTTAAGCGTTTATAAAATTTATTTTTATTTAATTCCTGGATTTTATAAGTTTGGGATAATACATAAATCCGATTTCCGGAATTTTATTTTCAGTTTATTAGCATTTATTTATTTAGCTATTTTATTTAATTATTTTGATATAGAAATAAGAGTTTTGATTTTAGACGATTTCGGGAAGTTGAGAATTGATTTCACAAGATTTAAAAAGAATAAATTAATTATTTGGATATTTAATTTATTTCAATCATTTGGAAATCATTTTCTGATATTTTGTATATATATGTATTACATACTTTTCCTTCTCGGTGTGTGTATATATATGTATTGTTTTTTTTTAAGAATTTATTTGATTACAGAGGATTAATTATTTATATATATATATATATATATATATATTTCGTTATTTTATTCAATTAGTGTCCAAATTCTGATTTTGATTTTATTATGTTGTTTATTTATTATTTCAGTATGCTCTAAAGAAAAGAAAAGTTTTGGCTCAAGTTAGTTAGAAATGAGTTGGGGGAACATGTTCCAAATTTATAAGTTCTGAACCCATTGAGCATGGTGAAAAAGCTCCACTGTTATAAGTTCCGGCCTACCTAGCGGGATAAACAGCTAGGATCGATATCGATTAAAACCAACGAATGACTATGCTTGCTTGAGCCTTATAAAAAGAAAAGTGGAATTGAATTTAATTCTATCAGTTCTGTTAATAAAATCAAATTTAATTGAAATTGAAATTCAATTAAATTTAACAGTTCTGTTAATTTTAATTCAATTTCAATTTAATTGAAATTGAAATTCAAGCTAATAAAATCATAACAATCAACTCACAATAGATCAATCTCAAAGTGAAGATGTAACATGAAACCAACCACTTCTACCCTAAAGAAATGTAGAAGAAGAGAGTTCCTATTGGGTTGGTAAACTAGATTACAAGAAATATCATCAAAAGTAATAGAAGAAGGTAAGGAAATAATTCCAAAACCAGTTGTCAATTGATACCGGAAAGATCTCTACACTTCAACTCCTCTCTTGAATCCTCTTCTTGCACTTTGAAGCTTGAATGATTGAAGTAGATCCAAACACCTCTTGAATAGATTGCACAACTATACCTTATAGACCGAGAACAAATTACACAACCTAACTAGAGACAATTATCACTAAAACAACCTAAGGATTTCTCTATTTGAAAGTAGATCAACAAATTGATAGAAAATTCCCTAAATTCTATACCAAAATATATGATATTCAAGTAAACCCAATATGATATTCAATATCTAAAACAATGTGATAATCAAGCCAATCTAACCTCGAAATAATGGTAAAAATCCTATAATTTATAGATAACAGAAACATGGGTAAAATTGTTATTTTACACATAATTCTCTAAAAAATCGGAACAGAGCATAAACACGGGCTCGGTGGTATCGGTCAACACGCCCTCGGTGACAGGTTTATCACTGAGGCCTTGTTCTTCCGGCCGTGTTCATCCTTCATACTGGGCATGTTCATCCACCGAGCACGTGTTCTCTAGTGTTGCTGGGTGTGTTCAACCACTGCTGTAGGTGGTTATTTTCTAAGGGCGTAGATAACCTTCTATAGGCGTAGTAAGAGTCTTCCAAGGGCGTAGTCAGTCTTCCAAGGCTGTAGCATACTTCTAGAATTTTATATTTTTACCCCCGAATTTATCTTTTTCAGCCAATTTACCCCGGAAGTCACCTAAAATGTAAAATGCACAATTAAACCCATAATCAATCAATTTATCTCAATTTAATACAACAAACCTCAAAAATTATGCACAATTATCCTTCCAAAACATTATCAAATTTATCGTTATCACAATACCCCACAACTTAACCTTTGCTTGTCCTCAAGCAAATTAAAGAAGGAATTTGAACAAACAAATCATTTGAACAGAAGTGCATAATTGTTTCTCAAAGAATTCAAACTAACTAGTTTAATTTTCAAATATCTCATAAACAAAGTGTTAAGGAATGATTCACTTCTATGCCTCACCAAGTGTTTTCATGTTTAAGTCAAGAAAAATAAATTTGAACAAATCATTTTCAACTTAAATACAAAAAATGATCATAAAAGCATCCCGAGTGAAGTGTGTGCTCTATCTCAATTAGTGATCCAAATAGAAAATTTCCTCTCGAAGCAAATTACTCAAATAGTGGTTCGGTCTATCGAAAACTTCAACAACCAGACATAATCACAATCAAATCTCAAGAAACAAGCTACTTATTTAAAAGTAAATTTTTATTCAATTTATTCTCTTTTATTCAAGGTTTTTATTGTTTGCTTAACAATATCAACTTTAACTACCCTTGTAACGAGTTCCACTCCGATGACTCCCAGATCCCGAGGACCTTAGGGCACCGGACATTCAATTCCCATAAGGAGTGGTGCTCAAGTAGCAAAGGATACATGCAAAATAACCTTTTATTCAACAATTTATTCAACGAAAATTAATAAAAGTGTGGAAAGTATCTCAAAAAATTTTCAAGTGAAAATTCAAGTCATTTCCATTCCTAAAAGACTTAATACTATTCAAATAAATTGTTCAAAAGTAGTTCACTAATCAGAACAACCAACCAAAAATAGTAGTGTCAAAAGAGTTTTTCATGATTTTCCTATAATCATGCTCGTACCAAGTATCAACAAGATGAAACAAATCAAATCTCGAGACTTTTAACAATCAACAAATAGTTTATATCATCGGCTAAGTAAATCAAATTCCCACAAAATGTTCACAAAATAATCTTTTCAAGTAAACTAATCATTTTGAAAAATTCGAAAAATTTAGCATTTTTTTGAAAAATATTTGTAAATTGAGATAAAACGAGCACACACCTACCCCACAACTTGAATATTACACGTCCTCCGGTGTAAAAGGCTAATACCCCACAACTTATTTGAAAAAAAAATAATTGTGAGAAAACTATAAATATAAAACGGGAGTAAGTGCGAAAAACTAGAAAAACAGAAAATTTTATTCAAAACGGGAAAGTAAACTATGAACACAAAAGATAATCATATAAATCCAAATAAATCAAATAGTACATCCCGAGCAAAAACAAATAAAATCAACTAAAAAGTGAATAAATAAAGCAAATAAACCCTATCCGGAACATCCGGGAACTAAGAAAGCGATATAGACAATAATTGAACGCCAAAAACCAAGTATGACTCGATAAAAGCAGTAAAAGGAATGGGAAGAAAGACAAATCTTGTTTCCGAGCAATCATGCTTGGAACTTATTTGTTTTATTCTTTGGAGCTTCTTCATTCTTCAAAGACTTTTATAGGGCTCGCTTTGTCCTCCCTAACAACATCATCATTCAATGCATTGAACGTAATTTTGTTGGTGCTCTTAGAGAGTAGTCCTTTTTCTCGTTCGAAAATTGCCCGGACAATTGTCCCAATTGCATTTCCGGTTTTGTAGCGAAGCCTATTGATTCCTGTTTTACCTTCAACAAACAATCAAGAAGGATAGAATACAACAAAACAAAGAAAGAAAGAAATTACAAGATTAAAAATGTCCTACTACAAACGATCTAGTAAAGAAATTAAAAGAACAAGAAAAACAAGATGAAGAAATCACATTACCTATAAAACAAGAAAAAAGAGATTAGTAAGGATAAAAGGAACAAAATGCAAGAAAATTAAATAAATAAGGAATATCTAAGGTAAAGCAAAAATAAGAAAAAGAAGATAAAACAGAATGAATGAATGAATTGGAAAATCCATGCAAAAGAATTGAAGAATAAATTAAATAATGCATACAGTAAAAGGAAGCTTAAAAGAATTAAAAATGGAGGAAGAAAGAAAAAGAAATGAAACTCATGCAAAAAAGAATTGAATTTAAAAGAAAAGGAAATGAAATGAAATAGACCTGAACGAAAATGGATGAAAAGAATTGAATTAGAAAGTATGCATTCAATCGGCTACTGCCAAAAACAGAGGAAAAAGCAGGGGAATGAAATTTTCAGTTCTGGAATGTGTACAAAACAGAGCAATTACAGAGTTGTACATAGTGAGGTTACTGGAATTTTGTATAAAACAGAGGAATTAACCACATAGCTACTGGAAATTTCTGAAAAACAGAGGAGTTTGCATATTGGAATTTAAATACCAAAAACAGAACATATATACACTGGAATTAAAATGCACAAAGGAACTGGACGAAATTTGCAATAGAAATGCAATCCTAAACACTAATGCTAGTGCCATGGAACTTTAGAAAACTAAATGCAAACTAAACTATCAAGGAAGACAAACTAATGCATCTACGCAATTTATGCAAAACCATGCAAAAGGAAATTGCAATATAGCCATGCACTAACCTACTGGAAAATGTAGTACAAACAGAAAACATCATGCATTGCCATGTAAATATACATTACAATAAAACCGTGCAATTCATGCAATTGTTCTAATGCGAAATTAACTACCATGCAATGATAAACTAAGCAAAGAACTACCTAAACTAACCATGCAAATTAACTCAGTATCTATGCAATTTCTATTGGAACTGAAAATGCCTTATATATATATATATATATATATTCAAATACATACCTATTACATGAAAGAGCAAATACATACATGCAAGCTATACCAGAATACAAGATGAATTACTAATATACATACATACACCATGCAAAAACATGTAAAATGCCATAAAACTCATGCAAAAAAAAAAAAAAACAACCAAATCATGCGGGTTAACTAAATGAAGTGAAGAACAAAATATACAAAAACTATTGTAATGCAAAGACAAGCTAAGCTAAGCTAAACTAATTATGCAAAATGTTATCAAGTAAAATGTCATGAAAACTATGCAAAGTGACTAAATGCAATCTATACATACTTATGACATGGAAAGTAAAGTAGATACATGCAAGCTAAAGTGAAAGATGAATCACTAAAATACATATATACTCACCATGCAAAAACACGCAAATGTATACTACAATAAAACCATGCAAAGACATGCAAAAATGCTTATTATAAGATCAAAACATGCAACACTAATCTACTGGAACATTATAACCTAAATGCCATGCAAATCATGCAAAGTGCTATATACAATAAAATCATTCTAGCTATTTTCACCACTAAACTACCATACAATCTACCTACTGAACTAAAACAGAATGAAGTGAATTGATTACATATACATACTTCTACTACTAACGTGAAAAGCAATGTAAATGCAATTCATAAATCCTACTGTACGCATGAATCTATAAGCTACTACCATGAAAATTTTAGCAAGCTACCTACAGTATATGCAAATTAAAATTTTATAGCAAATATAAACAATTCATACAATATATACGTACAGTATACTACCTAATTCAATTCCATGCATATGAAAAATATACAAGCTAACTACAACTCATGCAAAAACAAAACAAAGAATGCAAACTCATGCAAGTCTACTGAATAACATGCAAAGAAAAGCAAAAACATGCAAATCAACCATAGCTACTGGAAAAATAATCAAAAATTGAAGAATGAAATGGAATAAAGCTACTGGAATGAAATGTTGGTAACTAAACTATCATTTCTTAGAATTAATTTCTAAGAATGCTTTCTACTCAACGGAAAGCTATACTATATTATTACCTAAAGAATTCAAGAATACTAAATAAAAATCCTAAAGATGCAAGTCTAATAGTAACATAAGTGACCATTTATTGAAAACCTATTATGCAAACTAAAGCAAAATCTTAAAGATGCAAAACAATAGAACTAGATACAAACCAAACCTAAATTCATATTAAACACATAACAAGGTTAACAATAAAAGATAGAAAATATGAAAACATCTAACATCAATATCTAACAAAAGTAAGTATCTAGATAATAATCTCCATTAATTGAAGACATTACTAGAAAACTAACTTCTATACTAGAATGGAAACTAAAGTAAAAACTAACTAAGAATAGAATGAACATGAAAATAGAGATATGATGTGTAGTTTATTATATATAAAAATAATATAAATAATCGAATAAATAATACTAAAAATAATAGGAATCTCTATGATTAAAATAGGATTGTCACTAATAAAATAAACTTAACTAGGCAGAGCACCTATCGAAATAGTTTAGTAAATAAGGTGGTATTCAGATTTTAAATTTATAAAAATCGTTTTTCCCTAAGACTTCTATTAAATTCTAGTGTGGAAAATATAATCAAACTAATTATGAATATGATTTGTGAATAAGGATCATTCAACAAGTAAACCAACTAATATAGAGAATGATAGGATTGATTTCTATATCTAGAAAGCAAAGTAAAATAAAGTAAAGTAAGAACAAGGATGAGATAATATTGAATATGTGAAGAACTCACTAAACACATTAGAGAGAGTGGAGGATACACTTCACAACAAAATCGAGTACCATGATTCAACTATTACAATTTCACCAAATCCGAGTCTAAAGATGAACTTCCTCAATACGTGTCGTTGAAAGAAATTCATACGTGAAGAACAACTCGAATATATTAATAAGATCAAATCCCTACTAATCATCCAAGGTCCGGTACATCAATAGGAAGACAATCAAACTAATCTAGCACTAATCGTATATCCAACGTCCGGCTTAACAATTAGTGTTAACCCGAACCACAAAATCGAATTAGAGTTCAACTCAAGATAGACAATCAAATCAAAGCCATAATTCAAATTTCAATTCAAGTTAATGAAATCATAACAATCAACTCACAATAGATCAATCTCATATTGAAAGTATAACATAAAACCAACCACTTCTACCCTAAAGAAATGTAGAAGAAGAGAGTTCCTATTGGGTTGGTAAACTAGATTACAAGAGTTATCAACAAAAATACTTGAAGAAGGTAAGAAAATAATTCCAAAACCAGTTGTCAATTGAATCCGGAAAGATCTCTACACCTCAACTTTCTTCTTGAATCCTCTTCTTGCTCCTTGAAGCTTGAATGATTGAAGTAGCTCAAAATCCTCTTGATCAAGTCACAAAACTCTACCTCATAGACCAAGGAGAGATTTCATAACCTAACTAGAAAAATTTATTCACTAAAACAACCTAGGGAATTATCTAATCAAAAGTATTCAATCAAAGTAATAGAAAATTCCCCAAATTCTATACCAAAATATATGAAATTGAAGAAAAACCCAATATGATATTCAATATCTAAAACAATGTGTGATACTAACCAATCTAACCTCTAATCTAACTCTAATCCAACCTAAAATAATGGTAAAAATCCCAATATTTATAGATAATTGAAACAGGGGTAAAATCGTCATTTTTACAAAGAATCTGGACAGAGCATAACTACGAGCGTAGTCCCCGATGTAATACGGGCGTAGTGAGGTAGTTAAAGGGCAACAGGCGTAGAACAAAAAGGGCAACGAGCGTAAAATGAAATTGCAAACTCAACACGGGCGTGTTCAGCCTCTTGGCTGGGCGTGTTCAGCGCTGAGCGCGTGTTCTTGGGCGTGTTCATGCGCTGTTATTCTCTAAGGGCGTAGAAGACCTTCTAGGGGTGTAGCAAGGGTCTTCCAAGGGCGTAATTGACCTTCTAGAGGCGTAGTATACTTCCATAAATTACATATTTAGTCCCGAACTTCACTCTTTTGATCAATTAGACCCACGAACTTCCCAAAAACGAAATATCACAATTAAGTGCACAATTAACATATTTATCTCAATTTACTCTAATAATTCTCAACAATTATGCACAAATACCCTTCCAAAACATTACCAAATTTAGCGTTATCAAGATACAAGAGAATGAGATATTAACTAATAAGATAAGATTCAAAGAATATAGACTAAGAAGAGAATAGAATCAAGATATTATCCACCTACTAAAGCAAGAAGATTAACTAGAAACAAAAGGCAAGCAAATGAATCTAAAGCAAGTAAAGTAACTAAAAATCAATAAAAGCTATCTAAATCAAAGTCAAGTAAGTAAGTAAACAATTAGGTTAGGTCAAAGCAAGTAGGAAAAATTAGAAAGAACCTAAAACTAACCATACCTAGAATCTAATTAGAACAAGTTAGAAGGATTAGAACAAACTATGTCAAGTTAGATAATAGGAAAAACAATTAGATCTAAATTCTAAACTAAGGATCAACCTAAAATATTAAACTAAAGATCTAAGTTAATCTAAAGAATAAGAACCTAAAGAACCGAAAGTTAACCTAATCTAAGGTAAACGAGATTAGAAGTCACCTAAATTCCAAAATATCTAAGCTATATCTAACCAAAATTTCTAAGTAAAAAGTTTACCTAAGGGATCTAAACTAAACAAATCACTAACTAAACCTAAAAATCTTGATACTAAATCATCCCTAAGATCTAAATCCAAAAATCTATAATCTAAGTAAGAAAAATTCTAAGAATACGAATTAATATGAAAGAAAGAGAAACAAAATACAAGTAACATAAGAAAGCTACTAAAATAAGAACAAGAAATTCTAAGAACAAGAATAATCAAATCAAATGAAATCTGAAAATTAAACTACAAAAAAAAAAAAAAAAACATGAAAAACAAGATTCAACTAACAAATCAAATCAATCTAAACAAAATCAAAATATCCAATGATCTATTAAGAAGATCAAAGATACTTCAAGAAATAGACAAGAAAATTAAAAGTTACTTAAGATTAATTCCATATAACAAATCATAACATAGTTGATCCATTATATGATTCACACCGTTACTATGAAAATTTTCCCAAAAATTACAAGGAATTAAGAGGAAAACATCATGAATTAAAATAATAGATTTCCCCGGTAACGACGCCAAAAATCGATGAGTTATATTTATATATAAAAATAATACTAAAAATAATAGGAATTCTCAACATTAAAATAGAATTGTCACTTAGAAAATAAACTCAACTAGGTAGAGAACCTATCGAAATAGTTTAGTAAATAAATGTAGTATTTAGATTTTAATATTTATAAAATCATTTTCCCAAAGACGTCTATTAATTTTTAGTGTGGAAAATATAATTAAATCAATTATGAAAGTGATTTGGAAGCGTGTAATGCTTGCCAACAGAAGGGAAAAATCTCAGCACGAGACCGAATGCTACAACGGATTATTCAAAGTGTTGAAATATTTGATATTTAGGGTATTGATTTTATGGGTCCTTTCCCTTCTTCTTATGGAAATAATTATATTTTAGTAGCTGTTGAGTATTTTTCTAAGTGGCCGGAGGCCTAAGCTTGTGCTACTAACAATGCTAAAATTGTATGCAAATTTCTTCAACGTTTGTTTGTAAGGTTCGGGTGCCCGAAAGCATTAATCAACGATAGAGGAACTCACTTTTGTAAATCCCAACTTGAGAAGATCCTCAAGAGATATGGAGTCCAACATCGACTATCCACATCATACCACCCTCAAACAAGTGGACAAGTAGAGGTAACAAATCGAGGAATCAAAAGAATCTTAGAGAAAAACTGTGGGAGTTAACATGAAAGATTGGTCTTTAAAGCTAGAGAGGATGCTTTATGGGCTTTCTGCACTGCATTTTGTACTTCAACGGGATTTTCTCCATATCGACTTCTCTATGGTAAAACTTGTCACTTTGCTGTTGAAATGGAACATAAAGCTTTTTGGGCTCTTCAAGGAGCAATTTGGACGACGAACTTTCTACGAAAGAAAGAATTTTGCAACTTCACGAACTCGACAAGTGGAGATTTCAAGCTTACGAGAATTCTTTGAATTTCAAGATGAAAACCAAATTATGGCATGATAAGCATCTTCAAGGTCCAAAATAATTTTCCAGTGGTGATAAAGTGTTACTCTTTAACTCTCGTTTGAAAATGTCTCCAGGAAAATTGAAAAGCTATTGGACCGGTCCTTTTGTAATTTCTTGAGTCCTTCCATATGGAGTTTGCGAGGTACTAAGAGAAGATGGATCGACGTTTAAAATCAGCGGCCAAAAGTTGAAAATTTACATTGAACCTTTCACCAAGAAAGATAACGACATATACCTCGATTAATGAAATTGATAGGGGAGTCTTTCTTCTTCTTCCACTTTGTAACTTGATTTCTTTTACTAGATTTTCGTCTTTCTTCTTCTTCCACTTTGTAACTTGATTTCTTTTACTAGATTTTCCGCACCTATTTTCTTTTCTTTGTCATAGTTTTTCTCGCTTTCTTATTTTTCCTTAAAATAAGTTTTGGGGGTTTTTTTTTTTTTTTTGCAGGGGCGTCAATTTTCAAGTTGTGGGGTAGGTGTGTGTTCGTTTATCTCAATTTACAAATATTTTCAAAAAATTACAAAATTTTTCAAATTTCTCAAAATAATTAGTTTACTTGAAAAGATTATTTTGTGAACTTTGTTTTGGAATTTGATTTGCTTAGCCGATGATAGATATCGGTTGTTGATTGTTGAAAGTCTCGAGATTTGATTTAGTTCATTTTGTTGATACTTGATACGAGCATGATTATAGGAAATTCCTGAAACTCTTTTGACACAACTATTCTTGGTTGGTTTTTCCGATTAGTGGACTACTTTTGGACAGTTTATTTGAATAGTATTAAGTCTTTTGTGAATGGAAATAACTTGCGTTTTCACTTGAAAATTCTTTGAGAGACTTGCCACACTTTTATTAATTTTCGTTGAATAAATTGCTGAATAAAAGTTGCATATATCCTTTGCTACTTGAGCACCACTCCTTATGGGAATTGAATGCCCGGTGCCCTAAGGTCCTTGGGATCCGGGAGTCATCGGAGTGGAACTCGTTACAAGGGTAGTTAAAGTTGATATTGTTAAGCAAACGTTAAAAACCTTGAAATAAAAAAGAGAGAATAAATTGAATAAAAATTTGCTTTTCAATAAGTGGCTTGTTTCTTGAGATTTGATTGTGATTATGTCTCGTTTTTGAAGTTTTCGATCGATCGTACCACTATTTGAGTAATTTGCTTTGAGAGGAAATTTTCTATTTGGATCACTAATTGAGATAGAGCACACACTTCACTCATGATGCTTTTATGATCATTTTTCGTATTTAAGTTGAAAATGATTTGTTCAAATTTATTTTTTTCTTGACTTAAACATGAAAACACTTGATGAGGCATAGAAGTGAATCATTCCTAAACATTTTGTTTATGAGATCTTTGAAAGGTAAACTAGTTAGTTTGAATTCTTTGATGAAACATTTATGCACTTACTAATTGACTATTTTCGATTGATTTTTCGTTGAAATTCCTTATTTGATTTGCTTGAGGACAAGCAAAGTTTAAGTTGTGGGGTATTGTGATAACGCTAAATTTGATAATATTTTGGAAGGATATTTGTGCATAATTGTTGAGGTTTATTAGAGTAAATTGAGATAAAATTGTTAATTGTGTACTTAATTGTGATATTTCTTATTTCAGGAAGCTCTTGGGGTTAATTGACCAAAAGAGTGAAGTTCAAGGACTAAAAATGCGAATCTGGAAAGCTGTACGCGCCCCAAGTAAAGAACACACGCTCGGCTAAAGAACACGCCCTACAATACTAGAGAACATGTGCTCAGTGGATGAACACGCCCAGATGAAGGATGAACACGGCCAAAAGAACACGTGCTCGGTGATATACCTATTACCGAGGGCGTGTTGCCTATACTACTGAGCCCATGTTGACTCACTGTTCCAATTTTTTAGAGAATTTTATCTAAAAAGACTAATTTACCCCAGTTTCGGTAATCTATAAATATTAGTATTTTCAGCATTGTTTAGGTTGGCTGGTTAATTGACTAGATTGCTAGAAGTATTGGAAGGTGTTATTCTATCAATTTGATTATTGAATTGTTGGCTAGGCTTTGAGATTAGATCTTTACATTGTAATTTTCATTTCTCTTGAGATCTTTCTCACTTGTTGTAGTTGTAAGAGTCTCTTGTATTTCTTTTTGTGAGATTGCCTCGAATTGTAAGGAGTTTCCTTGAAGTCTTGCAAGAGAGGATTCAACTATCTCAATTGGAAATTTGAAGGAGAACAAGAAGAATTACAAGGAGGGAGTTGAAGAGGTTTCTCTACTTCTATTACTTTTTGTAATCTCTATTTTGTATCTAGCTACCAACCTTAGGAACTCTTCTTTCTACATTTCTCTTAGGTAGAAATGGTTGGTTTTATCGTACAATTTACTTTGGGAAAATTATGGTTTTCATGGATTGAATATTGTGGTTTTATTGATTTGAATTGCAATTTCTATCTTAGCTTTGGTTTTGAATTGTATTTTGAGTTGAGCTTTGATTTGAAGTTGTAGTTTCTGATTAACACTAATTGTTAGGCCGGAACTAGGACATATGATTAGTGCCAAGTTGATTTGATTAGATATCCTTTAGATGGACCGAAACTAGGAAGATTGATGAGAGATTTATTCTTATCAACATTCAAGTGTTCTTAAATCTATGAATTTCTTGCAACGAATTGTATTGAAGAAGTTCATCTTTAGACTTGAATATTGGTGAGATTATGATAGTTAATTCATGATTAATCTTGCCCTTAGTAGTTTGTATCCTTCATTTTACCTATGATTTCCTTTGAGTTTCTACCTTCCATTACTTGCTTAATTCTCTACTTTGCTTTGTTTTACCTTGCTTTCTAGGAAATTAGAATTCAATCTTATCACTCTTGATATTGGTTGAATTACTTGAGATTGATTCATAATTCCAAAACATTATCATAGTTGACCTAATTATATTTTTCCACACTATTTCGTAATAGACGTCTTGGGGAAAACGATTTTTATAAATATTAAAATCTTGATACTTACTTTTATTTACTAAACTATACGATAGGTACTCTGTCTAGGTGAGTTTATTATTTAAGTGACAAACCTATTTTATTCTTGAGATTTCATATTATTTTTAGAACTATTTTATTCGATTATTTATACTATATTATATACAAAAATAGCTCATCAATAGTCCTTTAGGAATTATAACTGAACTTGCAACTTTCGATGCACATGCCTCTTTCCACGCCTTTAATAAATCCTGCGAAAATATTTTAAATTCAATATAACATTCAAACTAAATTAAATTTTTATTTCAATTTAGACTCGTGAATCTTATCAAAATTATGAATGTGATAAGTAGTCCTATAGTCAATTATTTTACATTGTTGTAGCTATATTGAAAGAATATCGTGAATTGACAATAAATATTGAAGATTGCATTAAAGATTCAAATAAATTTCATATCTAGAACAAAGTAATCAATAATTTTATTCAATAATATTCATTAATCACCGATACAAATATAAATTGATTTGGAGTTCATGAATAATGGTAAAATGTAGCACACACATATATACCCGACTTATATCAACAATGCCATCGACTGGATGATTATAGGTAAATTGGTATAAATAGTCCCCAAACTATAGAGGTTTGGTGACATTGGTCCCCAAATTAATTTTTTTGTGGGATTGGTCCCCAAACTATAAAAAAGTTATGGCATTGGTCTTTCCGTTAAAAATTCCGTTAAATCACCGTTAAGTTTTTGTTTAAAAAAAAACCCATAGGAATTTATGTCATTATACTATTTAAATATAAGACAAATTGGTATAAATAGTCCCCAAATTATAGACTTTTGGTGACATTGGTCCCCAAACTATGAAAAAATTGTGACATTGGTCCTTCCGTTAAAAATTCTGTTAAATCACAAGTTAAGTTTTAAAAAAAAATAATTTCAAAGGCATTTATGTCATTACACTATTTAAATATAATTAATAATATATATTTTCTCATTTTGTTGTCTAAGGGAAATTCCCAAGTTCGCACAGATCCGATTAATGGCAAAACCCTTGGTGTAAAAGCAATTATTTCATTATCTTGAGTAAACATACTTGCCCATATGTTCCTAACCATAACAGAAAATGCCAGAGTAAGAAATTCCACAACAAAGTTGGATGATAAACCGACTATGGTGGAAAGTTTAGCCTTTTGTGGCTTAACAACACCGAGTTCATTCCCAACTCGGGTTGATACATCAAAGCTTAAAGAAGAGGGGAAAATGTAGATTAAAGAAGTGGTTTGAATCAAGGTTATAGAGCCAACCGTAGCTTTGGGATTTAGTAAGAATCCACTCAACATAATCATCAATTCCTACCACCACCATTATAGACAAACAAAAATGCAACTTTTTTTTTTTTTTTTTTTTTTTGAGAACAACAGAAATACAACTTGGAATGACTAAATTCATTAGATCTCCAACCCGTAAGACAATCATAGGAAAACCTATCCCCAATTTTTTTGGACACAGCGGAAACCGAAATGTATCCGATCGCTGAGATGACTAAATTGAAATTGGTCCAAATCCCGCTTGAACAACACCTTTGATGCCGAGATTGAGAAAAAACAAGAAGGAAGTAATTGATGGGTATGTGTATAAGAATGGCTACATCCGCACAAAATGTCAAAGGCAATGTTAGCAATGCGTTTCGACTCTCTGCAATTGCAAGAGAAACAGGGGGTTTCAATTTCACGGAATTTTTTAAAACTCTTGGAATTTTTTTTTAAACTTAACTTGTGATTTAACAAAATTTTTAATGGAAGGATTAATGTCACAATTTTTTCATAGTTTGGGAACCAATCCCACCAAAAAAATAATTTGGGGACCGATGTCATCAAAAGTCTATAGTTTGGGGACTATTTATACCAATTTGCCTTATATTTAAATAGTGTAATAACATAAATGCCCATGAAGTTTTTTTTTTTTTTTTTAAACTTAACGGTGATTTAACGGAATTTTTAACGGAAGGACCAATATCACAATTTTTTTATAGTTTGGGAACCAATCCCACCAAAAAAATAATTTGAGGACCAATATCACCAAACCTCTATAGTTTGGAGACTATTTATACCAACTTGCAGATAATTATATGATGTTACGTCAAAAGTTGTTGGTAGGCATTCAACAATACCTACTAGGATGACGAGAAGTGACGTTACCACAACAACGCCAAATCTTTTCTCCATTTATTAATTTTTTTTGTTGAAGCCTCCACAAATTAATGCAATTGCATTGTGAAACACAAGTTCAAAGCTATTTAAAGTTAAGGGTGAGATTTTATAGCTATTAACTTTCTTTAGTAAATAAATTTCCACCGTGGTTTTGGCTATTATTCAGCTTGTCTACTTTTTTTTTTTTTGGTCCAATAAATTTGGATTGATTTTGTGATATTTGTCTCATATATAAAATATATCTAAATTTATTGTAGAGTATAAATATAGGTTTAGGTATTGATTGTCATTACAAAAAAATCTTTTTGATATAACAATGATCTTATTAAGTAGTTTATTTTAGGTGCCGCTAAATTGATAGTTACGTCACTGTGATACCCGTGACCAAATTGACAAGGGTAATTTTGTAATTTGGTAAGGTTTAGAGATCTTATTTAGATACTTAAATATTTGAGGGATTTATTGTGCAATTTATTAAGTTATGTATTCTTTATATACCTTGAAACCCTAAGAGATATAATTTAAGAGAGAGTATAACATTTCTTTGGTATTTTGAGAAACGGGTAATAAGAAGAACCAACGTGGAGATTTTGGGATTGGAGAAATTGTATTGTCAAATACGATTAAGGTTAGTAACATTGACTGTATATTTAATTCTTCGATTTAGAATGATATGTAAGTTTAAGACGCAATTAAGTTTGCAATTGAATTTATTAAGTTCTTAAATTTTTATTAAGCCTTGAATAATTTTAGGTATAGCATCGTTTCGCGATTTGGATTATTGAAGGTTGTGGATTTTGATAATTTCGATGACAGAGGTAAGTGGTTTGATCTTTTTCAACTGTTTTAAACTCTTTCGTTTTCATCTGTTTTCAAAAAGATTATGTTTTTCGGGAATGTTAATTTATGAAAATTGATTTTATTGAATTGTATTTTACGAAAGATTATTTTTTTTTAGAATATTATATTATTTCGACTTTCCTTCTTGAAATCAAATTACAGTACGCATGAGTGATTTTGAAATTGATTTTGTCATTAAATATTAATATATTATTAAGTTTTTCAAAGATTTGTGATTCTCGTATTTAACTTATATCTTCTCTATTTTCTTTTGTCTTGTCTCAAAAGTTTGATTTTCTTAAAAGTTATTTATTATTATTATTTTAATGTAAAGACTTTCAAGTTTTCCAAAAAAATTTATTTATTTGATAAATTTATATTTTCTCAAAAGGTTATTATTTTCTGTTTTAATTTTTGATTTTACGATTTATTAAAAGATTTGGTTTTTTGATTTTAGAAAGATTTAGTATTCTGATTTTAAGTTTTGATTAAAAAAATAGTTTTCCGATCCTCTATTTTTTTATATAAAAGATATAGTTTTCCGATTTTATAAAAGATATAGTTTTCTGATTTTCGATTTTGATAAAAAGATATTAATTTTATGACTTTAATGTTTGATAAAATACTTTATTTATTTATTTTTTTTAAAGATATTAGTTTTTGATATCAAGTTTATCTTTTCGAAAATATTTTTGTTTGATTAAAGTTTCAAAAAGCCTTCCCGAAAAAGTAAACTAAAGAAAAGAAAAGTTTTGGCTCAAGTTAGTTAGAAATGAGTTGGGGGAACATGTTCCAAATTTATAAGTTCCGAACTCATTGAGCATGGTGAAAAAGCTCCACTGTTATAAGTTTTGGCCTACCTAGCGGGATAAACAACTAGGATCGATTTCGATTAAACCAACGAATGACTATTCTGCTTGAGCCAATTGAAAAGAATAAGTAATATAATTTGGGATTCTTATCCCTTTCTGTTATGTTTTGAAAGTAATATGGGAAGTTTGATTTTTTCAGTTCAGATTGAAAAGTATTTGTTAAAATGATTTTATCCGTTATGTTTTGAAAATTTTCGATATCGTTAAATCTTTTGAATATGATCTTAAATGCCCAAAATATTTTTCAAGAAGAGGGTCGAACTGCTTACTTGGGCTTTATAAGCTCATACCACCTACGTTTAATTGCTTTTGCAGATTTTGATAGACCTATGAGATCATCTTGTGCATTTGGATTTTTCTATCCGGGGGTTGGAGTTATGAGTTTTTGGATATTGGATTTGATTTTTTCATAGTCGAATAGTCATGTTTGTAAGATATTATTTTTGGCAATTATGTATATTTCTGAAATATTTGAGTTAAGTATTTTTATTGAGGAATTATCGATGTATTTTATTGAGATTGTTTCGAGGCTTTGCATTCTTTGGGTAATAACTTAAAGGATGTAGCCGTGTTACGTCATCGGATTTGAGATTTTCTAATTTTTAAATTAGGCTCGGATTTGGGGCGTGACAGTCATAGACTTACAAATCTCGATCATGACAATTGATATCAAAGCATGTAATGAGCACATAATGTAAGAGCTAAGTGTTATACCATATATGGTGATAAACTATCTCTAGAGTCTCAAATGTACACTAGTTGATCCGAGTTCACGTCAAACATGTTATTTTACTGCCATGATGGGGACGCTGAGTCTTAAAGAGGTGATTGTGATATATCATCTCACATATGAAATATATTTGAATTTATTATGAAATATAAGAATGAACTTAGATATTCACTATCAAATCGAAAATTATATATCTTTTTTGGTACAATAAGAATGATACTAAATAATTAACCATAAATACCATCAAACTCATAATTGTGTCGTTAATATTGAGCTGGAATCATAAAAAAATATAATTAATGCTAAATATTCTAGAAGTATGAAAATACTCAAAATTATCATTCAATATTAAATATTTCAAGACTTGAAGTTTACTTAATTGAGAGAAAATTAAATAAATTTTGAAAATATAAATAATTCACATGCATATTTAGGTGTTTTTGTTTTCAGTTCTCTAACAAGTTACATATAATTGGCACACACGGCATGTTAGGAACTTGTGATTACTATTCGTAGTTCAAGGTTGTTATGCCGCCCAAAAATTGGGCCAACATTAAAATATGTTCCATGCAAAATATCTGCACAATATATATATATATATATATATATATATATATATATATATATATATATAGACACATCCACGTGGTTGAAGGTTCGACACATTTGCCGGAAGTGTCATATAAGAGTTAGAGTGTAGTCTTCTCCCAAGTAAGAGTTGGACTCTGAAGCACAACTTTTGGCCGAATTTAGATTAATCAGAGTCGTGATAGTTTTGAAAACAAATAGTCTAAAAAAAATCAATGAAAAGGAATTTATACACAGATTTTGGAAATTCTTTTGGTTCATTCTCTTAACTATTTATATTTTTTTGAGTTGGTATCAAATATTTTACTTCAAATATTATTTATTTTTTAAAATTAATCATACTAATCAAAATTAGCAAATTTTAGGTCATTTTTTGGCATATGACTATGACTAGTACATTGATTAAATTTAAAGGGCTTTTTTGTTATTACATATTTTTCCAACATAATTATTATAATTTATCTATTAAATTTTGAAGTTAAAATATTTGAGAAGGATATGGAAATAACTGTGTCTTTAAGGAAAAAAAGACATGAAATGAAAAAAAGGACTTTTAAGTTTAATGGGTATACGACTGACTCTCCCAAAATGTGGGGGAATTTTCTCTCAAGCATCGTGACTTGAGCAATAAAATCTTTTGGATCACAGCCACGAAATTTTTGGATCTACGGTTTTATTTTCCTTTTTGAGTGGTTTTCACGATCTCCGACGACAAACGGTGTGGTTTTTCTTTCCTTTTATATCTTGAATCTAGGATTTCGACGTTGGAAACTTCTCTTTGTCTTCTGCTTTGTATGTTTTTTCTGCTGTTTCTGGTTATTCTTTCAGAAATGGATGATTCAATCTTAAAACGCCTTTGTAATGTTGCTCTGAATGAAAAAGAGGCAAGTTGTTTTGCTGTTGAAGACCAGGATATTACAGAGGGGATTAAGGAGGATGAACTTAGTGTTTTGATTCATATGCATGGGCGCAAATCTTTCAATATGGACGACTTTAAACAAGCTATGGGGAAGGCATGGCGGTGTAGATCTTTCTCTATCCAAAGATTTGATGAAAACTTTTTTCAAGTCTTTTTTGGAACACAGGATACTGTTGATTTTGTACTCTCAAAATGGTCAGTGGAATTTCGAAAACACACTGGTTTTAGTCAGGCCACGACCTATTGGAGGATCCCAAAGTTCGCATTCATTG
>JAHSUH010000236.1:0-66353 GCA_025388415.1 Cynanchum wilfordii | reverse complement strand
AGCTGCCGCAACAGATGATCCAAACAAGCGAAACCTCAGGCCTGTGGAACGGCACACCTCGTGTTGAATAGCATTTGAAGTGGGCCTTGGAAGCTCCATAGAATGCATGGCGCGTAAACAGCAGCCAAGTATAGACTCAGGAAGAGCCATCGTATCTGAGCATATTCTAAAGTTTCAACACGACCGCCCCGACTAAATTAACAAAAGATATGCATAGTGTGTGGAAGGGAAAGCCGAAGACCATCGTGTTCTTGCAGCCCCCTTCCCAAAGCACGAAGTCCAGAATTTCCTCACTCTGGAGTAATGTGGCTGATTCAAAATTGCAGTTAATAATGCCACTGGTTTGAAAATGGCCAAGGCGCCGGGCAGCACAGCGGCGGATAGGGGCTGCGGGCTTTTTCAGCCTTGCGTTTGGAACATGCCCATTGGCTAAAACTCTTACTTGTCAAATATTCTGCTCCAATATTGCTAGTCTTACCAGATTTCTTTTGTAGTTTCTTTTTATTCACAATTTGAATGGTGCTGAATATTCCAGCGGTTGAACACCCTGGGCTGGGTATGGGCACCGGCTCCCGGTGGGAAAGGGGTCCCCCCCTTGCCCACCCCACAAAAGAGACACTGTCGCATAACCATTTTTAGATAAATATTAATATTAGTTTACCAATAAAAACCCTTGCTGTGTCGCAAAAGACTTCAAAAATAAGCTCCTCCCACTTTATTGAACACGAATGGGGGTTCCACTGTGGATTCGGTGTTTCCCCCCACCTTTTAAGGGGCCGCCGGGAAAGGCTCGCCACCGCGTGGGCAATTCTTTGGATGGCCCTACAATCTCTCCGGGTGTGCTTTTTACACCCGCAAGACAGCCACCACCACAAAGAAGAATTTCTCAAAAACGTCAGAGACTTTCTCTGCGCAAGGGGGGCTGTTAATTTTTTTGCCAGATTCGTTACGCATGTAGTCGCCATCGCTGCTCCAAAACCGATTGCCCAGCGGCGCAGCCATCACGCGGGGGGTTGAACAGCTCTCACTGAATAGTTTCCGAAGATGGCGCAGCGTGGGATGTATAAAGAAATCCTTATTGTAGACATCGCAAAGTGGGGAGACCTTTCGAAAATGTGACCTGTTGTTATGCTTTATCTAGTGAGTTTGGCACTTTTTAACCAGCCTAGACTTCTAGCCGCGCGGCTAAACTTGTTCTAGAAGAGGACGGGCTCGGGATCTCATTAAACGTGCCCCGGGGGCGGTCCCGTTCAACTGGTAGGGCGGACGGTCGGTGGCGCAAATGCCGCTACAGGGGCAAGAAATGGCTAGGCCCCGTGCCCTGCGTTACGGTCCCGGCGCGGCATTGAGCATATAGCGCGACTACAAAGACTCGTGTGGGGCATTGGGGCAAAGAGGGGGGTCGAGATAGTTTGTTTTTGCGGAGTATATGTTTCAGACTATTTCCATGAATCTTGCGCGAATGGTGGTGAATTATGAATGTATTTAAGCAACTTTACACCAAATACTTTCCTTCCTTGCATTGGCTGAATGTAATAATAGATACACTTCCGCGGGGATGCGCGGACTGACCTTTTCGCATCTTTACTTTTTATTCTGGGCAGTGACGTTTATATTTCCCTGCGAAAGATGGTATGATTTACAATCGCAAAAAGAATCGAGAAATGGCGAGGACAACTGGGGGGAGGGTTGCGCTGCAAAACCGTGCTACCCACCCATCCTCTGTGTGGGGGAGCTGCTTGTGCTCTTCCGTGAAATCGCGCCACCGGCAGACTTTCTCTCTCGTATAAGCTCCCTGGACTGAGAAATCGGATATCTTATCGACTGCTGGTGTGCTGTAATTCCTGAGAAGGGTTCTTGTAGGGTGCACTTTGATCGTGTACGAGGATGGTTTAAAGACTTGATACTTTAAAACAGCCTAAAACTATCTAACCTCCAGTGATATCAAGACAGCAAGTCCACGGATGTAGTTTTGTTTAATTCCTTGTTAAGTGGCTTGAAAATGGTTACTACTTGTTAACAATACTTATCAAATCCGGCAAAGCTAAAGGAACGATGCTTTTGTAATTATTTGTACGCTGTTTAGCTCGAAATCTTGCGTGTTGTTATTTACCTTATAGCCTTTAGAACTTGGCATATTAAGTCTAAATACCTTCCTTTTCTAAAGGCTTATTACCTATGGCTGATACCCCTTTCACAACAATTCTGGGTCCTCCTGGAAATGAGGGTGACTACAAGTACAAAAAAAGAAAGTTAATTGGTACCGGATCCTTCGGCGAGGCCTGGCTAGTTGAACGCTCTTCGGATGGGCAAATTTTTGTAGCCAAGACGATAGACCTTAGCAGAATGTCGTCTCGGGATTATAATTATGCGTTTAGTGAAATCAAATGCCTGGCGAACAATGATCACCCCAACATTATCAAATATATTGAGGATCACAAAGAAGGCGACCAGCTTCTTATCATCATGGAATTTGCTGACTCTGGAGATCTAGATCGCGAAATAAAACGAAGAGCCGTAGATCTCAAATACTTTCAAGAACACGAGGCTCTCTTTCTTTTTATTCAGCTCTGTTTGAGCATTGATCATATCCATGGTCGAAAAATGCTGCACCGTGATATCAAGTCTGCAAACGTGCTCTTGACGTCGACGGGGCTGATCAAGGTGGGTGATTTCGGCTTTAGCCACCAGTATGATGATACAGTTTCCGGTGTTGTGGCGAATACCTTTTGCGGAACACCTTATTGCCTTGCTCCTGAACTTTGGAGCAACCAAAGATACAGCAAGAAGGCAGACATATGGTCTATGGGTGTTGTACTGTACGAGATTATGGCATTGAAGCGGCCGTTTAACTCCACAAATATGAAGGGACTTATGGCTAAGATACTTAATGTTGACTATGATCCACTTCCGGATAACTTCTCTGAAGAGTTCAGAGATGTGGTACGTCGGATTTTTGTAAGTGATGCGAGTGAGCGTCCTACCGTTCGCGATATCTTCATGTTCCCTTACATTCGTGAGTCCCTCAAGGTCTTTATGCACACTATCAAGAGAAACTCGCGTATCGCGGATCCTGTAAAGGAGGCCTTGATTGCGCACGTGAGGGAGATTCTTTTATCCCAAAGTCTAGAAGCGGGGGTGGGTTCAAAGGACTCGGCGGACAGTCATATTAACATGAATATCACGTTTACAGGCTACGTTAGAAAAGCTAAAGGTGGTGAGGCAAATCAGTCCTGGAAAAAACGCTACCTGCAGATTCAAAAAAGCTGCCTCATATTGTCAGAATCGGAGACAGACACAGAGGGGAAAGCATTAGGCTTAGAGCAGATACAAAGTTTGTGTTCTGTTCCACCTAGCATTTGCAAAAGGAACTTTGTGTTCGCTATCAACACTGCCGGGGGAAAGTCGATGTGGTTTGAGGCCAACTCTCAGCAAAATATGGAAGACTGGATTAACACACTGAAAAAGTGTCTTAGTGCCGCGTAAAAAAATATATATGGTCTGGAGGCCTTTTAATTCCAGCATGCTTTAACCTTTTCTTTTATTTCTTTTTACTCCTGTATGTAATGGGATGGACTCCATCTAAGTCTCGGGGCCCACTTGTTTTACAAATACCATATTCAGCTGGTGTGGATGTTTTTGCGTACACTTGCTCTCTAGACGTTTTTTTCTTTGCGTGTGTCTTTACTCCCTCTCGCTTTGCTGCCACTGCATTCTTTTAACAACTGACATAGATTACCATTCAAAATTTAGGATGATTCTCGGCTCCTCTTCAATCAAAATTGCAGTTGATTCTGAGGGGCACGTCTATACTCTATGTGGTAACAGTGTCGCGATAACTTCATCGGATGGAAATTCATCTGAGTGGCAACCCGATCAGGGAGTTTACGAGATCACAAGTATAGCAATCGCACCCAGGTCTGGGGTTATTTGTTTGTCAAGGAAATCTCTTTCTGTTACTCTTCTCTTTTTTAGGGTATTGAGGCTTCGAAAAATTAGTGAGATCCCCTCCATTGCTCAGGTGGAAGTACAACAACTCGCCTATTCGCAGGATGAAACAGCATTGCTTGTGCTCTGCAATTACCCGTCTAGCGTGGTTAAGATACTGACTTCCTCTGGTGCAAACGGTATGTTTGCTATATCAAAAACAATTAATCTGCCAGACTCGTTTTTTAGCGGTTTACTATTTAGCAAATTTTGCAGCGCAAATTATGATGTGGTTGCCTGGGGTGAGCATAGTATTCTTGCGTACACACTTAAAGAAAATGAAAATGACTATACCCAATGCGTATCCCACGAGAGCATCGACGACACAATCACATGTGGATGTGTTATTCAAGAAGGTTCCCTCTTTGGGTTTGCATCGGGTAAGGTCTGTTTTCTTGATCAAGTTGGCGAAACGTTGTCAGTTGTAGCTTTCTGCTGTTCTGCGGTGGCGTACTTGGTTGTTGACAGCTCCTCAAATAACATCTTCTTATGTCAAGTTGACGGGCTTCTCCTTCGATTGTCTGGCTTTGCGCCGAATTATCAGGTAAGCCCTTGCTGTCAACTGCCTTCCATGGGCCGGCACACGTCAATCCTTTCACTCGCACAAAGCACTGACTCCATTTGTGAGCTAGTTGTCTCGACCGACCTTGGGGTTTACAGATGTATCGAAGAAGACCATAGCTGGGGTATATTTCCGATACGACAGAGGTGGCAGAATCCGATAAAAAAATGTCATGCCTTAAAAAATGGCGAAGGCATCGTCTGCGTTTCTGGGGATGGCACGTTTTCCACACTTTGTATCCCCCAAAATGAGGTACGCGAGTGGAGTGCTGGACCTGCACAGGAAGATAAAATGGGGGAAATTATCGACTCTTGCATCTCTGCGACCGGGAAGCTTGTCCTTCTTTCCCAGGATGGTATCTTTTACAAGGATCCGTTGAATGGGAATAATCTGGACCATGTGCCCATCACATGCACCGACGAGGCTTATCTCAAATGCGCCGTAAATGATTCAGGAAAGCTCATCTGCCTTACTGCAGAAGTAATATACTTTTTCGACTGCACCGAAACATGTCTACACCCATGCGGCTCCAGCAATATAACTAGGATGAGCTTTTCGCTTAGAACTAAGTCCGTGTGCGGACTTCCAGGAGAGAACGCTTTTCTAGTTGGATGTGTCAGCGGGGAAGTTTTTCTGATCAGCGTCCCTTCCCCAACGCTATTGATGGAAACAGAGGACCCTTCCGAGGTTCTGCTGAAGGGTTCTTGGAGGCTAGATTTCCCCGTGGAAGCTATGCATCCCTGCCATGTGTCGGCTGAAGTGATTAACATCCTGGTGCACTCCATTGATAAGGATACCAAGGTGTATGCACTGGTTCGGCGCAACGAGGAAAAGGAGTCTGTCAAGGTCCTTCGTCCAATTTACCTAATGCGTGATCACTCAGCTGGGGGCCGCTGTCTATGCCCTGTTGACTCCACTGTGGTTTGCTCTGGTGGAAAGGACGGGTGCCTTGTGTGGCGCGACATCGGGGCGTACCAAAAACGACTGCCTGCAGTGCCTCCCTCAAAAGAAAAGCGCAAGCCACTAAGGGAATTCACGGTGTGGCACTTTTCCGGTGGTGGTCTTATCTCCATCTGCGTCGTGGGCGACATGATAGCATGTGTTGGAAGCCAAGCGAGCTTCCTCAAAATGATACCGGGAGCAATGCCCCCCACGTTTTCGGCGTTCAATACATGGAAGGAGCCCCAGTGGGTTTCCCGCAGGACGAGTTGGGATCAATACGAGGTTAGCTCACTAGACGCCTCGATGGCAACCCCAAAGGACACGGAAAAGAAATCCCAAACTCATGAAGAAGCTTTAAAGAAAAGAATCCAAAGTGAGTTGAACGAAATTCAGCAAGAATGGAAGAATATCGTCCAACCAGAATGGCTTGACCGAGTGCCTGCTGAGAGTCTTCTCCCTTTATCCCTGCGGGAGAAGTTTGAAGCCGCATGCGTGGATTCTGTGTTTAAGTCAAAAGAAACAGAGTATTATCAACTCCTGGAAAACGAATATACGCAGGATGTCCTAAAGACGCGGTGCTGTGAATCCATGGAAGTGACTCGGTCCAAAATCGTTAGTATTTACGGAGGTCTCGAGGTTCACAACTTTCACATTTCAAAGGTAACTCGCCCACACAAGAGACTAGCGGAGAAGTGTGTGTTTTTGCGCAATCTTCAAAAAAAGGCTGCACAAGGATCTCATACCGTGCAGGTATGCGAAAATGCCTTCCAGAAGGCACATTTGACTAAAAATGTGCTCTGGACATCTCAAAATGAGCTTGTTTCTGCGTTATATTCCCCCTTTGAGGCTTACACAGAGGGAAGAGCTGCGCTGCAGACTATTCTTCTAAAAGGTGTGATGTTGAACCTCAAGGATAGTTTCAACCAACGCTATGACGAGGTCCGTCGGACAAAGAAGAGCATTCTCTCTGCTATCGAAGAGAAAACGCACCAATGCCTACAGATTCTAAAGCAGCTCAGGGAGGAGCCCTCCTCTGGTGAGCTTTTTACACCGTACATGGATTTTGAGGAGGATCCTGATACCCTTTTCACCGTTCGCGACGAGGAACTTGACGAACAGGTTCGCCGCCTGTTACCTCCAAAGCAAGAGTCGTGTATTGTTTCGCCGTCGAATGAGGCTGCTTTGAAGCTGTGGATGGACGGTCTTGAGAAGGATGTGGAGCGTCTGCAGGTAAACGTCCCGCTGCCAAGCTTTGCCGATGAATCCTGCAGTGCTTTTGTGCCAAAAGATGAACGTACTGAGGAGCAACTGCAGCAGATGGAGCAGTATGAAAAGCAGCTCCGAGAGGCGACCGAGGCAGTTAACGCGCGCAAAGATGAACTTCGAGGCGATGTCAAGCGACTGCAAGCCGAATGCCGAACCTTGGCAACGGATTTCGACATGAAGCTGAGGGAGCTCCGCTCGCTGCGTGCTTCTACGGCAAAGGCACTCCATGAAATAGAGCTAGATCTTGTATTGCTGCTTCAGCACCGATTAAGGTTTCTTGACACTTTAAAAAGGTTTGATGCGCTACAGGCGGAAATAGTCTCCCTTTCTCGACAGATGGAAAAGCTATCCTTCTCAATTGAAATGAAGCAAAAGACCGTTGCATCTATGCGTTCTTCCATTCACGATATGGAGGAAAGACAGAAGACATTTCTTTCTATTGCGCGTAATTGTCAACCTTTTCTGGATGAGTCTCATGGCGAAAGACTTTATCGCCGTTTCGTGCGCTGGAAACGCCTTTTTGACGCGGGAAAGGGTGATTTGCCTGCTGATGATCGACCTCCAGATGGCATTTCGCCCGGGTTATGGACTCTATTTTGTGACCGTGCAAGGGAGGTCCTGCAACTTCGTGTGCAGATACACGAAATTCAAGCTCCGTTCCAAAATGAGGTGGATTCGTTGAACAATTTGCAGAAGGAACTGGAAATGCTCGGCAGCACTGTACATACGGTTGAAACTGAGAGAAATCATCTCCCTTTGGACCTTTTAAACGCCTTTTCAAATACTAGATGCCTTTTTCACCTTCACCAAGGCCAGATTCAAGATGAGAAGGCGGCGCTAACATCGGAGTTCAATACCTCACATCTGCGCTGGGTCTCTGATGTTGAACAGTACAACCAGGCCATATTTGCCAGAGCCGAGAAGAGTGATCAACTCCTGAGCACGATCATGAAAAAAAAGCAGCTCAGCAAGCAACGAAGGTTTGAAGCAAAGAGGCTTGACTACTGTACTGGAACATTTAAGCTAGAACTTCAGCAGCTCCATACCCTTCGTGTGACGGGCTTGATGCACGAATCGCTGTTCGGCAATGCGGAAGTTTCGGAGGAAAAAGCGATAGCCAAAATCAGAGACCACATCCAATTAGTGAACCTCAGCATGACACGGAAGATGGACCAACTCAATTTGACCGCCAAGCAACTCAAACGCCAAATAGCTGAACGCGTTACAGAAAACAGCTTTGTGGACACTGAAAGGAAAAAGTTGCTTTGTACACTTCAGGACGCTAGCACAGTGAAGCGCATGACTGATGCTCATATCGACATCTCCAGCCAAATTGCTACCAGAGCGAGAGAGATTTTCCAGACAAGTGAGATGGAGGAGGTGGCTCGTTCGCAGCAGGAGGAGCTCGTACGACTCAAAAATGAAGTTGACCGACTTCGTGCGAAAACGTTTCCTTCCTTCACGGCTGTTTGTAAGCGTTTATAGGTATCATCATTTTGAGGGGCTCACATGTAAATAATGTAACGCGAACTTTGGTGCCCTCATTGATTTTTAATTCTATTAGAAAACCATGTGAATTTAGTACTGTAGCCGTTTCTTCCCTTTTTTTTCTTTCATGTCCGATTTATTCCACAATTCCATGTCTTTGTAAACTGCTGTACTCTTTATGCTTTCTAGTTACCATTAGTGCATAATTGAAAAGATTAAGTACTAAAATCTTTCTGCTTCCCTTGTCTTTCATAATAGGAAGGGAACAGGCTAGCTTTTTGCCTGAACCGACCCACTGTTTCAAAGGGATCATTTCCCCCTTAATTTACTTACACATTTGCGTTTTTTTCTGTTTGGTTTTTTTAACGAGGCAAAGCCAAATATAAAATGGAAGGTCAATGTTCATCGGAAGCGGAACTCCAAGCGCACCTTGGAAATATTGAAAATACCCTAAATCGTATTGTGTCCTATAAAGGGGTTGTTGGTTATTTTTTTATTAATCCTGATAGCGGGCGAATTCTCAAAAGTGATGGCTTTGCTAACAATGAGAGTACTGTTAGGCGGTACAGTACCAAGTTGAGAGGGTTTATCGATCTCGCATCTTCTACTATTAGGACGCTTGACTGCAGTGATGCCATGACATTTCTGCGAATTAGTTGTGGTAACCTTGATATTTTAGCGGCCCCAGGCCCCGAAAAAAAGTACACGCTTGTCGTTGTGCAGCAAGTAGTAAGCTAGGCTTTGGTATTTATCATGTCATGTGTGCTTCTTGATGTAACATATTAAATTCTATGGGTGAAAGGGGATTGGATTAAAGCGATGATGGATTGGCTTTCATCTAATAAGGCGCACGCTAACGGATGTAGTACTCCTATATATTACCTGTTTGTCGTTTTCCTATTTGCTTTCTTTTTTCGATGTAAGTTCATGTACGCCATCAAGCCGTGGGGAAATGTTTTTGCAATTGGTAGCACAATCGAAAGCTACGCTATGGGTATTGGAATGCGCTGGAGAGAATCAAATGTAACGATAGTAGAGAAGCATCCCACACCATCTTATGAACTTCTAAAACTTAATCGTTGCGTCCTTACAGAGCAAGTACTGAAGCTTTTAATTGACCTTGGATGCACTGAAAATAAACTGCGCGCCATTTTAAAGCCAGCTCTGGGATGGCGTTTTATTAATAGTCGGATGGAGGTGCTAAAGCAAAGCACAACGTTCCCTGGGTGTGCCATGGGTGAAGCATCATTTCATTGCAGCAAAGGGTTGCTCATGCGTCTCCTTCGAACTGAGTTCCTTCGTTTCGGAGGAGCCGTTATATGGGGGTCTGAGGCTTACGATGCGTTTGAGAGCAATGACGGCACCGGTACGTGGTGTCTGAGGAAGGATTATGGTCTCGGGACCGCGGCAGAGGCAATTATTACAACAGCCAAAGAAACCGCGCTTCATTCTGCACTCATTGCAGAAGACCCCAGTCGTATCGCGATTTTGTTTGATGTGGAAACAGGAGCTTCGCATATTGACAGCAAAACAAGCCAACGTATCTTTGGAAAAAAGAATGATGTGGCCATCATAGTTGGCCAAGGTCTTGCTATGCATATTTGGTTGATGGATGAAGCCCGTTGTTCATGGCGTCTTGTACGTACAGCAACGAAAAAATGTGACGGGGAATTAGATGTTCTTCAAAGGTTAGAAACTGACCTAAGGAATCTAATATTTTCGAGCGAGAACCGAATGCACCACATATGCGCACTGCCGGGGACAACACCTGCTATCCGAGACGATAAAGCACATGCAAAAATTAGCGTACTGGGGGATGGGCTGCTTCCAGTGGATCCTTTTGAGTGGCGCGGTGATAATGTGCGTTGCGCGATCGAAGAGGCATCTGCTATTTGTCGGCTATTTTATGGAAAAAAATACCATCGTGGGGATACGTCTCTCCTTCTACGAAGTATAGAGCAGGATTCTATCAGTAAACGGTCGAACCTGTTGAAGCGGGACTTGGTGGACGCAGAGCACTTTTTAGCATTGCACCCCGTATTAGACGATGAGCCTGTGGAACCCATTGGTCTTGTTGAAGTAAATTAATCAGAATCACCAAGGAAACGTTTTAGGACCCCTGATTCTTTGGCCGTGAAATCAATGTCTGAAAATACAGACCTACTAATTTATAAAAGGGTCCAATTCGAAGTAGGCAAAGGTACCGGTTAGGTTGAAAACTTTTTTTCCTTTCTTTGGCAGTGTGCGAAAAGAAAAAATAATAATCATGAGGATGTTCTTCGTGTTTGCCTAACGATTCGTACGACTTGGTTTGTATGGGGCTACTTTTTGATTATTCAGATAAATGCATATGCTTTCATTATTACTATTATTATTATTAGCCCACAATAGTTTGAAATAGTTTTGTGCACTTGGCGTGCAGTGGATCCCCTCTAATTGAAAGTAGCTCCCAATTAACTAAAGGAAAAGATCCTTGAGAATGGGCGAAAAAAAGGACGGCCTGGGTGAGACCTTAACTCCCAAAAATATGAAAGAGACTTCTGTTTCAAACATCTCCCATGGTATCCTCAAGGATGGCACTCGTTTCTCTTTCCCAGACACAATGTCTGTTGTTCAGTCACTAACTTCCCTCAAAACATTGAATTCCGTTGGAACCTGGGTGTGGCTGGTCTCATTGGTAGTCATAGGATCTACATGGCTACTGTATTTGAAAGAAATTTTACCAGCATGGTATTTTTGCGTTCAATTTGCCTTTTGGCGAATTGTATATAACCTTGGTCTCGGCTATATATTACATAAGCAGTCGAATGAGCTCTTTTTTGTACAACTGTATCGCAGCGCCATGAAGCGCCATCCTTTCCTGAGGTCGTTATTGGAGACTTCTGTTGTATTTACTAATGGTAAGTATAAAATGACCGAGTTCCCTGATGAGTTTAACGCATGGATGCTATTCAGGCATTTGGAAAATATTATCCTTTCCAGCGATCTTATTTCCTACATTGTCCTTTCCATTGTGTGCTGGGAAAAGCCATCATTCGGATGTCCTCTAGACATGCTCTTCTTTTGCATTGGCTTGGGATCTATTTTATTTTCGTTGCGGTGTAAAATTGAAGCCCACCGCGTAGTGGGGGATTTTGCATGGTATTGGGGCGACTTCTTCTTTCTACTAGATAAAAATCTAGTATTTGAGGGGATCTTTCAAATGTTTCCGCACCCTATGTATACAGTTGGTTATGCTTTCATGTATGGCGTCCCATTCATGACGAAGTCCTACACCCTCTTTTATATGAGTGTTTTTGGGCATTTGTCTCAATTGGCTTTCCTGGCTCTGGTAGAGAACCCCCATATTGATCGCACTTATAGTCAAATGGTAGAAATTTCCGATGGCGACAAGCAAAGGGCTGCAATTTTATATAGTGAGGGTTATCTCGAGCCGAAGGAGATGGTTACACTTCTGAATTTTAATATCTTCCGCGCCAGTGATTTGCTTCTTGTTTTGTTATTTTGTTACCTGATTTTATCTATTTTTTTGCCCATTTCATCGTGGGTGTTTGTTATACACAGTCTGTTGTGGAGGGTGTTTCACAATGGGTTTCTAGGCTATCTTCTACGACAGGAATCAGAAAAAAGATGGTTCTCTAGACAATATGAATCACCTAAAATTGCTTTTAGCAACTGGAAACGCATCTACAATAGCAGCGTGACAATCACAAATCTAGCTTATTGTCTATGTGCGTATAAGCTATTTCAATGGGAAACGCCTTTGTTTGTCAGTAGTGACTCTCGCATATTCATCACAGTTGTCGGGATCCTTCTGATCGCCATTAATATTTATGTTAGCCTTAATGTTTTTGAAGCGGTTGGAAATTTTGGTTATTTTTACGGTGACTTTTTTATTCGGGAGCTTCCACCCAAGCTCAACTATAGTGGCATTTATCGATACCTAAACAACCCTGACACCATATTAGGAATGTCAGCGTACTACGGCGTTGCTTTTATTTCAGGCAGCTGGGTGGTCTTTCTCTTGGCTATTTTTTCGCATATCTGTGTCATTGCTTTTGATCATTTGGTGGAGCTTCCCCACATGAAAAAACACTATGATGATCAACTACGTAAGCGTGGTGGACTTAATGCAGGGCTTTTGCAAAAGGTTAATACAACTAAGCTAGAATATAAAAAGTATGTTCAGAATCTTAAGGATAAGCTTACGATTTCAAAAGAGATTCCCTGTGATGTAATGAGGGACTGATCCAAACCACTTAACTATTCAATATTTAAAAGTTCTTCCTAAAAACAAAAAATGCATAGATTAAACATGCTAGGAGCCTAGTTTTGAGGTATGATGTTTCGTCATCCACTTTGTACTATCAACCACCACTTGTTTTTACATTGGGTCCCATAAGCTTTTAGAACAGTCTGAATCTCATCTTTTAAAGACCACGCCATGGATGTGTCTGGAATTCAAGGGAACAATAGGTTTCAATCTGAATCCCCGGAACGATATCGACTAGATCCGCTTTACAGTTATAGCAGGTACAGGAGTTTGTCTAGCTCACGTTTCAGTGGCCGAGTGAGTCATCGCTCCAGTGTTCACGATGAGGCACAGACTTTGGATGAATTTCTTCGCAAACAGCGCGTCGTCCGCTATATGGAAGAGGAGCGAGAACGTGCAGCACGCACTAATATTTTGCGTCATGAACACGATGAGTGGGTTGAGCTTCGGGCTACTGAGCGTTTCGAACGACTCAAGTACTTAAATGAGCAACAAATCGAGGAGCTACTTCAGAGAGAAGCGGAAGAAGAGTTGAATGAAAAGGTTGCGGCTGATATCGCAGCGAAGCGAGCGGCTGAAGAAACGGTCTTACAACGCCGAGGTTTGGCCGAGCTTAGAAAAAGGGAAGATGAGTCAACGGTACCTATGGGAAAAGGTGGAATAATAACAAAGGAACCTCACCAGAAGACACAACATAATTCACAGAAGCAAGTCCCATCAGACGAGATCGAGGATACACGGCGGATCTGCCCAGAGCTGGGACGCCGAGGGGAGGAGCTCGTTACAGAATGCAATCATCTGAAAGACAAGTCAAGCGGAGCGGGCAAGATGGCAGATCCTGTTCTAAGAGACCGTGAAATTATGAAGAAAGAACTCGCTGGGGAGCGAACTCAATCAAGTGAAGGTGAAACTGACACCGATCACCAGACGCAGCTGCAAAGGCAGGTTAAGCTACTAAAAAAGCAACTAGCTGATCTACATGGTAAATTTGCTTTCTCGGAAGTGGATCGGAAAAGGTTGTTAAGCCTTCTTGAGGAAAGGAATCTCTCTAGAGGCAGACTTCATGAGCAGCTGAATGCTGAAGAGCAACAGGGATGTTCATCAGCGAATGAGTTCGTGCAAGAAAGCATAACGGCTCACAGCGAACGGGAAAAGAACAAGCACAAAGCGATAGAAAACGAATGCGAAGATTCGAAGAGGAAGCTTATGGCACTGCAAAAGGAGCTTGCTTACAGGGACGAGCAAATGGATCAGTACAGAAGGCAGTTGTTAGTAGCACAAAAACGATCTGATGAAGATACCAAATACTCTTCTCAGGAAGTTGAAAGACACACCCAAAATGATGGTGAAATACCCAAAAATAACGATCAGGAAATAAGGCGTCTGCTTGCATCTATGGGAAAGATGCAAGAAGAACTGCGACAGGTTAACCAAGAAAGGGACAGACTCCGGAGGGAATTAAATGATGCAAAAGAGCGTGCGTCGGTTGTGACGGAAGATGTGGTTAAAGAGAAAGCTGATGGAGAAACCATTGTGGTTCTTAAGAAAAAAGTTGACCATTTGCTCAATGATACCATCAGGGATGCAGCTATGATTCAGTGCCTCAAAAAGGAGCTGCAAGCAGCTCAGGAAGAATTAAAGTACGAGACAGCGACCCGTGCTAAGTTTGAAGAACTTGCAGCTCAGGCGATTGATAAGAATGATAATGTGCCGAGGGGAGAGTTTGTTAAGTTGCAACAGCAGCTTCAAGAAAGCGATGTAAAACTTCGCCAAGCCCGCGCAGATGCCGATGAAACCCGTCAGAACGCTGAGAAAGATATTCAGGAGCTTAAAAACTGGTGCGCACGACTGAGAGACCGCCAAGATAAGCAGATGCGTGATATGGAGCTCGCGTTACAAAACGGTCCCACTGTTCCACAGCCAAATCCACGGAGTGGGCAAGGAATGCACGTACCAGATCATCGACAAAGAACGGTCACAAAGAATCATACGAGTGGAACGCTTCAAAATAGTGTAGCTACAGGCCGCAAACGGTGCAGTGGAACTCAACAGCGAGAGAAAAATGGACTAGAAGGTTCAGAGGTGTCATTTGGGGCTACCTCATCAGCAGATCCCGGTGATCGGATAACCCGGTTGCAACTCAGTCGTAATGTGGAGCGGCTTGAGAAAGAAAATGCAGAGCTCCGGCGCAAGCACGACCTCCTGGCTCAACAGTGCGAAAATCTTAGGCTTGAGATATCAAGAAAGGAGGTGGGCGAAAAATCTGAAAGAAAACGTGGCCTGTACTTGGAAAAGCAGATTCAGGCGGAACTGATGCACTTTGAGGACTCTGTGTTATCCGCTCAGTCCAGCGTATTGAAAATCGAAAAGGTAGAAGAAAGGATTACTCGGGCTGATGCAAGTGATGCAAAAATGGAGAGTGACATCGTTGATCCAAAGAAAACGACAACGGGGGAGAGAGAAACTGAAGAGGCCATTAGGAGCAACGTGGATGAGGTGACAAAAAGGGAATCCAGTTTATCTTATGCACAAGCACCAGGTGCTGAGCAAGCGAGGAAAAAGGAACCTGTGTTTTCCAAGGTCACGGAAACGAATTATGCTTTGAATTCGGATAGACGTAAAAAGAAAAAGCGGGAGAAAGCTAAATGCAGCTGCCGTTGAAGCTGGAGGTACTGAATTTTTCTTAGAGAGAGGGTCCTCGTTGGGCCCCTTTCTTACGTGTTTGTGGCCTTGTTGGAGCTTCAGAGGTATCCTTGTCTCATACTTTTTTCCGGTGGAGAGTAGAGACGCTAAATTTTATACTTCAAAAACGTAAACGGTGAAGAGTTTTCGTATCCCATCTCTTACTTCCCCCTCCCCCCCTCACAATAAATAAAGTGTCTTTTATAGAATGTGTCTGCTTTGAAATAGAGTTGGTAACTCAATTCTTATACCAAAATTAATAAAGTATTTTTTTTTCGTACAATGCTGCTCTTTCCCTCCGAGTGTTTGTTGGTCTCGCCTTTCTATTCTTTCTTCCCCCTAAATGCCTGTATTATGACTTATCCTTCTTGATTAAACTTTCTTTAACGGCAATGTTTCCGCTTTCAAAACAAAAATGAACTCACCAAGTGCCTTGAATCCCACATTGAAAATTTTTTTCAAAGCTCCAGTAGACTATCAGCACAGTTACAAAATCAAATGATTTCTATTGTATATATATCGAGAAGCGTTCGGCTTCTAAACTAGAGTTTTCTACGGGAGGGAAGCATCTCCAGAGCTGAGAGTTTGTAGTAGTGGGGCGAGAAAATATGTATAAATTTACACAAAATGCACCGGTCACCAAAAACCGATAGTGATTCAAACCACTGAGCTCTCTGAGCTTTATGGCTTGCGCTTACCTATATAACTTTCTTTAATTCTTTACCTCGGTACCCAGAACAGCAACAAGTACGACTCTTCAATTCATATATGAGGACGCGATATTGACTATTTTATGAGCACAAGTTTAGGTACATGCATCGACAATTCCATATTGAAAATTTCCAGATCCGAATTTAATGAATTATTGAATCGATTTCGATCTGGTAGATACGCATGGATAGTGAGGGAGAGGGTGAGCCCTCTTAAGGGCGTTGTTATGTGGCTAGAAGGAGATCATCGTCTTGTGCACCCAAGTGGATCGGAAGTTTTAGTGCATCTGTACGTTGTCTACAATGAGAGCTATTCGCTTCCGCAGCTTTGTTTCTCAACAGCGGCTTGGGAAAGCCTTCCACAGATTCATGAGTTTTTACCGAAATTACTACTGACACACGTTGCAGCGCAAAGTTCATCGCATGATTCTAAATCACAGCGGCCACTGGCTAGTTACACCTACATAGACGACCTTCAGATCATGGTTCACGCTGTGCATCCTTGTGATACCTCTAGCTTGATAGCGTGCGGTAGATTAGATGGCCTACGAGGAGACGTTTTGTGCGTCTTCTTGCAAGTTATGGCACCTTTAATTTCACTACATCAGGCATTCATTCCGAGTGGCTGAATGTTTTGAGTTTACACACTTCTTGAGCTTGTACTGTTGACCTCTATTTATGGCACTATTGTCCCACTGCGTTAGAAATTGAATATTTGCTTAACCCTTTCCGTTGAGACTCTGTATTCTATTTAATTATTTACTGAGCATATATGTTACCTTCGGAAACGACATTTAAAAATTAGAAATGTACAGGATGGCCATAAAGCGCCTTGCTGCTGCTGGCAGCGGTCCGTTCGATCCGTATAAAATACTAGGTGTTAGTCCTTCGGCTTCAAAAGATGAAATTAAACGAGCATATCACCGGTTAGCGCTCCGATTCCACCCAGATGGTGGCCCAGAGGGCAACGCTGAGCGCTTTGCTGCCGTGCATGAAGCATACGAGGCAGTGAAAAGTGGCAAATGGAAGCCGACGGTGGAGCAGATGCGAAGAACAACGCAAGGAGAGCCGTATGGGTGGGATGCAAAGATGCGGACATATGTCTACGAGAAGCCTGGCTCTACTACAGAAAACTATGTTTCAGGGCACACACAGACGGTCCTCAGACTCTGCATGGTGTGGTGCTTTCTTTTTGTCGTAGCTCGCATTTTTCTATTTTGGCTTTTCCCTAATCGTGCTAGGGCTAATGGCGATCAAATGTTGAATGACTCGCGCACCGATGGTACCTTGACGCCGCATGTCTCTGCTGGTAGTGACTCTATCCATGACGACGAGAATGAATTCAAATGGGCTGTAGAAATGCACAGTAACGCTAACCCTTAACTTGTCAATTTCGTTGATCCTCTTTCACGTAGTACTTAAAGGTTGAAGAAGGAAAGTAGAATTCGAGGCTGTTTCAATTGTGTGTGCAACTGTCAGATACAAAATAAACAGACGATGTAACCCAAGTTGAAGCTTTTTGGTTGTTTTTTATTGTGTCACATGTTTCTTGTCCTTTTTTTCTCGTACCTACTGGCAACCACCAGGCGCACGAATACACGCACAGGGATACATATCTAGATAGATATCACTGCGACTGAGTTTTCAGTCAGATAACTAATTTCACCAAGCAAGTTTTTCCACATGTCGCATTCTTTTATAGATATTGTCACACCAAAATTATCTCGTTCAAAGCACCTTGGATATGTCTTTCCCAATGGTGTAAAGTGTATTATCATTCAGGATCCCAGCGCGAAAATGCCAGCTGCAGCAATGTGCATCCACGCTGGGCAGCTTAATGACCCAGAGTATCTGCCGGGGCTTGCGCACTTTTGTGAGCACATGCTGTTCATGGGCACTGCAAAGTACTCCAGGGAAGATGAGTACCAGTCGTATATTTCGAAGCACAACGGCTTTTGCAATGCTTTTACGGCTGACTGCGACACAGTATACTACTTTCAACTTAGCGATGAAGGTTTTGAGGGTGCGCTCCACCGCTTTCTGGAATTTTTCGTAGCGCCTAGCTTCAACGCCAGCGCTGTGGAAAGAGAGGTTCAAGCTGTGCACAGCGAAGATGAAAAAAACCACAGCGTGGATGCATGGCGCGTCGACGAGTTATACCGCGCATTACACAATCAGAAGCACCCACGATATCGATATGGTAATGGCAACATCACGACTTTGGTTGAGGAGCCAAGGCAGAGGAATATCAATCTTCGGGAGGAACTCCAAAAGTTTTACTCTAAATACTACCTCTCAAGGGCATCCTGTATTGTAGTGTACAGCGCATACACACCTGAGGACGTACTGGGGCTTATTGAGAGCCCCCTCATGCGTATGAAGGTTGGTGGTTCACCCTCTTTTGGTTTTCTTGAGGATGACGATTCCCTCTTTCAGAAGTCATTGATTCCTTCATGGGTCAATATTCGAACCCTGAAGAAATTACGCCAGTTATATCTTAGCTGGCCGGTCCGTTCACGCATCTCGCTGTGGAAATCGGTGCCATCGTCCTACATATCTTACGTACTGGGGCATGAGTGTGACAACTCAGTTTTTGGTGTCCTGAAAATGAGGGGTCTTGTCACCAGTATGGTTGCAGGGCCGAGAAGGGTAGATGATGACTTTGAATATTTCAATGTTGAGGTTGGTCTCACATTGAAAGGGCTTAGACATGTAAACGAGATTATTGTGTTGATCTACCAATGCATCGGACAGTCTATTCATGCGGGGATTTCAAAGAGTGTGTTTGAGCAGATGAAGAATGAGGAAAGGTTGCGGTTTGAGTCTGATGAAATAGACAGCCCGACTTCACATTGTGTCAATTTAGCGATTTCGGGGTTGCTATACGATGTGAAACATGCGTGGATTGGTGGTGAAGTGGTATTGGAGGACAACTACGAGGCGTGTCTGCACTACGTGAGGCAGCTGACGCCACGGAATGGCATTATTATCTTCAAGTGGTCTGAATTTCCTGCTTCTGATCAAGCCCCAGGCGGGAAGAGTGACTCCACGGTCCTCTCGTCTAGCGAGGAGGAGGGGGGTGAAGAAGTCGAGGAAGAGGAAGACGCCCTTGCGCAGAACGAAGGTGAAGGTGCCGCTTCTGCGGCTGATCTCTTTCAATGCCTCCCGATTTTCGCTCAAAACAAAGTTGACAAAGTTACAAGATTTCATAAGGCCGCATACTCTCAGGTGCCTATACCTAGTTCAGACATCGACTTCTGGACGCAAGCGCTGCAGCCACCGTACCCAGAAGAACTTGGATTGCCCGCACCGAACCCTTACTTAACTACCGATTTCACAGTTTTCCCACCCGAGAGTAACAAGCCGGCGAAAGCGATATCGTACACGTTTCGGAATGGGAAGATTGTTGTGCGCAAGGATAATGCCCATCACAATACCTTTACGTGCGCCATACGGCTGGTTACACTTTCACCGGTCTCGTACGCATCTCCTCTCAACCGAATGTATATGCAGGTGGCGTGTTCTATTTTAAAGGATGCTATGACCGAATTGAGTTACTATGGTGAGTTGGCATCCTTGTCCAACAATCTGGATGCAGGCCCAGGGGGTATTGATGTCGCTATCTGTGGCCCATACCAGCATATTATTCGTTTTTTCCATGATATTTTGGAAAAGGTTTTCGATGTCGAAGCGTTGAAGGGGACAAGGGACAAATATAATGATTACGCAGAGGAATATTTGCGAGCACTTGAAAGCAGAAGGACCTTGCAGCCGTATGAGCTGTGCTTAGTAAAGCTTTCAAAAATATCGTCCTATTTGTTATTCACTTTTGAGGATATCCTCGATGTTGCGCTGTCTGCCTCGTACGATGGGTACAAGGCATTCGTAGCACAGTATCTTGGCGCGGGATTTCTGTTTGAATGCTTCATAGCTGGAAATGTTCCCAGTGCTGAAGCGATTCGACGCGTGGTTGAAGATGTAATCACGAAGGTCCTTTCCCGCCTACCTTCCCCCGTGCCTGCTGTTGAATCAATACCCCGTTTCCGTGACTCTCTTGACCTCACTTCGAATGTGGTGACTCCAACCCTTGGTATCGCAACCACCTTGGATGTTGTTGCTTACCCTCCGTTCACTTCCTCAAATCCCAATGTAGTGGTCACACTCAATATCTGCACAGGGGTTGCCACAGCACGAAGCAAAAGTCTTACGGAAATGGCAGCGAAATTGCTCTACCCTTGCTTCTTCGACGCACTACGGACTAAGGAAATTCTCGGATACGTGGTATTCTGCAATGCTGGAATCACATATCAGAGCACTCATGTGCGTTTTTCTGTGCAAAGTGCCCTTGATGATGTTGATTCGCTGTACTTGCTGTCGCGTATTGTGGCCTTTCTAGCTGCCGTCGAGAATAATCTCGACCGTATCTGTAGTGTAGATAACTTTAAGGATATTAAGACAGGTCTAACTCAGTCACTGGAAAAGCTTCCAGACTCAGTTTATCGAGATGCCGAATCTTTGGAGAACGATTACAAAAGCTCCGATGGCCTGGATAGTAGAGCGGAGCAGATTGCTGCGATTAATTCCATTTCTTTGGATGAGTTAAAGGATTTTTTCCGTTGCTACATCCTGAATCATCGTACCAACGCTCGTGGGCTTGCCGTCATCGTCGATAGTGCTCGCTGTGCATCTGAGAATCCTTTCACTGCAAGGGAGACAGCCGGTCGCAAGTTCTTATTGGAGCTCCCACCGAGGCGTGTGAGTAACACTGATGAGGCTTCAGCGGAGCTGATCGACGGCGGCTTGGAGCTTCCCACTTTTGAGGAGGGAAAGACTCATATTGAGGTTCAATGCATCGACAGCATTGCATTTTATCGGAAGGGAAAGCCAGTTTTGCGCAGCCACACATTTTAGAATAATAATAGTAATAATAATAATAAGCAAGCAGGAGATAAGATGTAGGAAGAGCACCGTTAGTTCAGCGTTAAACTAGTTCTGAGGTTCTATGTTCTGACCTTTTTTTTTTACTTATGGAGGTTTTGTTTTTGACTGTATTGACTTGATTTATTTTTGTCCTCAGACATGCTTTATTGAATCGATTTTTATATTCAGAGTGTGGACGCCCTATCATGTGGAGCTGTGTTTTATTAAAAAAAAATTGATTTGTAGAGAATACATCTGACATAGCGATAGGGGTTATAGATAGGGGTTATATTATGATTATGGACAACCCAGACGAAGAGGTCGCGGGCCCTGGAATGCCAATATCATGTAGCCTACCCTCCCTTCAGTTAACCTCTTCTGGACATCATGTTTTTGATCACCAATTATCACTATCCTGTGAGCTTTATCAGTCCACGCTAAAGCTCACAGGATATCTCCAACACTTCAGCAAGCTACACTCTGGCGTTCCAGAGCTGGTTACGTTTGAAATTGGTGGAGTGGAATTTACTGTCCATCGAAAAATCCTTGAAAAGGACCAGCACTCACTTTTATTCACGCTGGCTAGTGAGCATTACTCTCAGAGTAGCACGGGCGAGCAGGAGGTCCGTAGGGACGAGTATGGACAATGTAAAAGAGGCAGAAGAATTACTTGCGCTGGGGATCGAAATTCTCGGTATGATGGTGTCAGCGACAGCATTGTGATCCCAGGGAGGGACCCCGTAATTTTTGGTATGATTTTGAATTTCTTGAGAGGGTACACAAATGCGATTCGTTCCCCGGCGTGGAAGGAAGCGTGCGAGGCAGATATAGAGTACTATGGATTATGGAAATCCTGGAGCGCCCGTTACTCCCCTTCATTAGAATACAAGTTCACTTTTTTGATGACTGGGTCTCAGCTGTTTTCTGATTTGGTGTGCGGGATAGCAAGTCCGTACTTTTCTTCTGGCATGCATGTGATTACCTTTGCCATCACTCACTGTGACCGGGTAGGTGTGGGCGTATCGATGGAACTGGGCCTCAGTCTACCACACGACATCGTTCAGGAGGGTCACGGCAAGGTTTTTTATTGGAATGATGGAAAAATTACATCCAACCTAGTGGAATCTAAAGTTACAGACACTGGTTGTCCTTTTGGCTCTTCAGCTGAAATACAAATATACCTTGACTCCGATGAGAACACTGTTCGCTGGATTGTTAATGGTGATGACTGTGTCAGCATGCAACGCCTTCCGAAGGGGAAGTCATTCGCTTTTTGCGCAGTAGCTGCGCGTATATCGCAGATCGATATTTTGAATCATAGAAGTGCAAACTACTTATAATCAGCCTCCCCTCTTTTGGCTCATTGCTGCCGTGGCATTTCGCTCTTTACTTGTGCATATAACATAGTCTACTCTCTTCAAAGGTGTGTTGTCATCATGACTTCTGCTATTTCTCCCTTCTGGGAATCTACTGGCCGTGTCGCTTTCGCTTTTTAGTAGCCCTTGTTTATTATGTAGAGCGTATGGGGAGAACTCAAAGGATGGCCAAAATTGGCTTGTGGAGCGCCAAAACGACAACAACTGAACAAGTGTTTTTTTTCTTTTTTAGAGCAACTTGTTTCTACTTCACGAGCAGGGTACAACATTGGAGTGATTATATTTCGATCTAAAATTTCCGCAGTGCATTTCTAGGAGTGTTTGTTCACTATGCCTCCTGAAAAATATACTGATAACGATTTGTTCATCTGATCGACTGGCGCATGTTTCATTGTATAGCGAGTCTTCTGTGTGTTCTATCCTTTTTAAGCCGTTCGTAATACTTTAAACTGCCTCTATGCAATGAAACCTTTTCCATCTCACCTTTCTCTTTGTCAGGTCTCGATATCCTTATTTAAGTCTCATGCAAGGTTATATATTTACACCGTAGCTGTACGGCTTAATACAAAATCAAGGGCATTAAAATTATCAGTATTCCATGGCAATAATAAAATTATAAGGTTGTAGAAAACGTTCTGCTACAATTTTTCCATCAGTGTATAGTTTATGATTACCATTCAAGTGCTTTAGATTTCCTGTAGTGTGGGGGAAATAACTTTAGCATTAAAGATAGCTTACTTTACTAAAAGACCAGTAGTAAAAATGGAGCCCCATGACTCACTCCGGGATGGGCTAGTTGGCACGCTTTCGGGCTGTTTATCATTCTGCTTTCCTCGATTATTAGTGTATTGTTGGAGGTTATAATTGAGCGCATCGCTTATTTGAAGAAAACTCCGTACATCTTTGCATTCTCAAAGACTACGGCCACTGGTGTGCTTCTTTCGGTTTAAACACTTCATCTTATAAATGAAGGGGCCGGCATGCTTCTTGAACTGTGTGTGTGGGATTGGGTTTCCAAATACAAGGCCTATGCCATGCTGTTTGCGCTTATCGCCGCCCTTCTTGTGCAGGCATTGGACATTGAGCTTGCCGCTATCGCAGAGCGTTGAATGCGACGCAACAGAGCTACTAGGCCATATGACACTCTTTTGCAGGGTTCTAAACATGAATTCTCGACGCCTCATATTTAGAGTCATCCTCCTTCGAAATACAAAGATTCGAATTCGCTTGCGTTATTGCCAAACGAAACTTTAGTATCTAAGACTACCTGCGGGCCTGTTCGAGGTGATGGATGCCACAATTGTCAGCACTTCTTTGAAATACTTCGCGGCATGGGGATGGCACGCAAGGCGATTTCGGCAATTTGCATGGAACTTGTTTTAGCGCTTCACGGTATTTTTGTGGGCATCGCAGCTGGGTTAACGGCGGACGACGAGCTTGGTCTATTACTCGTCACACTAGTCTTTCGCCAAATGCTCGAGGGCATGTCTATGGGATTGCGACTAATCGACGTAAAATTTAAAGGAGCACTTGAAATAGCCTTTCCTGCGATCTTCGCTCTTAGTGCGTCATTCGGTATGTTCCTGTCAACTGCCGTGGTCAGTGTTTTTTGTCACGCCTTGTCTGGACCCACTTTTCTAGAGTCTATGGCTATCCTGGTTTCGTTTTGCGGTGGAATTATTTTGTATCTCCCCTTTAACCTGCTTTTGTTTGACTTTCTCGAAGACCTTAACGAGTTCTGCGCCGATGGAATGCCTGGGTGGGTGAAGCGTAAGCTTGGCTTGTTCTTTGCGCTCTGTCTTGGAATGGGATTGATGGCGTTTCTCGTGAAATGTTTATAATCAGTACAATCGCGCAATTTTATCTGTAAACCTTCGATAATGTATTATGAAATACATTAATATTTTATTTTGTCTAATGCAGTCAACTTTTGAATGTGTGTGAAGCATAATATGGATCTTTATTATACTTTCACCGGAGGAAGTTTTTCTGTATACCATTGCTCTTAAAGGTATCTCTTTTTATCATTAATTCTGTTTAATCTTATGGCTGGTTTGAACTAACTAAAACTATTCATTGTCTCTAGTTTTAATTTTTCCTAACGTAGTGACGCAACATGAGCGAAAGGTCTGATTCACATTAAACGAACCACTTTGATTCGGTGCTTCCCATTTGATTACTGAGAACACTACTGTGATTGTCTTCCTTTCCCTTTGATCAGTTTCCAAAACTTGTTTTTAAACGTTTCGTATTGATTATATATCTATTAATCTTATTTGTACCCTTTTTGAATTTAAACATGAGATCCATAAGGGCTGTTTCGGCTATCGAAAGACGTGGCTTCCTTAGCGTTGTGTTGACGATGCGCACTTTAAAAGTATTCTAGCGCTGATCGGTGAATAATGGTCATATAAATGGTCCTACTTGGATGCAGCGTGATGTCACTGCTTACTGTATCATTACGATCTTTGTCTAACCGATTTTTAGAGTGATGTGATTTTTCTTTTGTATTATGAAACACTAGATATCTAGTGATGCTTGTTAGGTTACGCCAGAACATACAGCTGTGACGAAGTGAAAACTAGGCACCCCAACTTGTTTAAGGGTTACGTTTCTGACATTTACACGACTATAAAGAGGAGAAGGTCAGCAGTGGCCCACTGACAGTGCCTTTTGCGACTAAATAGGTCAGCTCTTAAGGCGTCGCGTGTGCGGGGTAGGGCAATGCGGAGTTGTGTTAGTTGCATCAAATTATCTCTGCAGTCAGAGAGTCTTTTCATGTGCAGCTGTCTTCTTGATGAATTTATCCACCACCTATTAGTGGGTATCAATGCAGAACGAGTCTAGGTAATGCAATAGCGACGTTTCCGGTACGTCATAACAGCCATGGTCTCGTGTACAAAAGGACACTTTTAATAATATCCCTTTTGATTTAGTTTATCCTTTTTTAAGATTTTAATTTGGCTAGATTTTAGGAAAGAACTAAACATGATAGTGTAACGAATGGAACATTTCTTTTCTATCTTTTTCCGGCTTACATTGGGTTTTGGACTAGCTTCTTATCGTGATATAATGGGTATTCTCCCCGTTTGCTTCTGTTCCACTCACCTTATTATCTTGAAGGAGGAGGGGGTAGATTTCGCATGGAGACTCCATGTACATTCTCAATTAGATGGCATAAGCCCTTGAGGATGTACAATATATTACAAAGACGAAAGTTACTACTAATGTGTTTTTTAATTATGTGGCAAATAAAGGTTATCGTGCTATGTATGAGTTACGTTTCCTATTAAGCCCGCTTTTAAGAGTAACCCCAAGGAGAACTTATATTCTCCACAAAACGAAGTGTTTATCCACAAAACTAGTTTTGAAATAAATCCTACTCCCTACTGGCTTACTTTGCACCACAAGAGCAGGAGAGTAATGGCTATATGCGAAAATGCTATTCTATGAGATTGTAGATCTGAGTCAGACACTGTATGATGGGATGCCGGTGTATGAAGGAGATCCAGCGGTGCACATTTCAAGAGTCTGTGAACGTGAAAAAGATGGATGGGAGTTGAGGGAAATAAAAATGGGTTCGCACACCGGTACACACGTAGACGCCCCTGTGCATATGCACGCAGAGGGGTTGACACTGGACGATATTCCTCTGAATCGATTTTGCGGTCCTGCGGTAGCAGTAAGGGCTGGAGATGATTACCCACACCATACTGGACTGTTATTTGTTGGGCCAGTTAGGATGGAGCAGGTGAGCGGGATTTTACTCGCTCAGCCGCCCTTCGTTGGTGGTTCGATTGAAGAAAGCGCGGAGCGTGCTCTTCTAAAAGAAGGTATCATTACATATACTGACTTAATCAATATTGAAAAGCTTGTGGGAAAGGTCTTTACCTTTGTGGGCCTACCATTAAGAATCCGTGAGGGCGATGGTTCTCCCGTGCGGGCGGTAGCTATCGTACACAACGGGTAACTAGAGTAAAAAAAAATTGAGAGCCTGGTTCTTTTGTTCCTTCCAGTGCTATTCTGACCTGACGGAATGGTTTTTGATTTTCACATTTTATTTCTTATTCGATTCGGTCACTGCTCTTTATATTAGAGGGAAAACTATTTTAATTTAATAACCAACCAAAGAAAGATCTTGGCTTGATGCTTCGGACACTTTTTCCCCACTCTTCAACTAAAATTGTGGTGTTGGTCTCGACGAGGCGCTTTAAGAGTAGCGACGAAGAAGTTGGCAAGAAAAGCGAAGCTAGTCCAGCGGAAGCTGAGTCCCCTAAGTATGAGCAGTCGATTAAGACTGAGCATGCTGTCTCCGCGCAAGACGTGTTGCGTGCTGTTAAGGGAGGTGACTTCGCTAAGATACAGTTACAGGCGACAAAGCTAGTCCAGGAAAGTTGGAACGATAAGTATAGTGTCTCCTTCGCATGCATCGTTGTTCTTGCCACTATGTGGTATTGGATAGCCTGGACTCGTCGCTCCATCCGGCGAAAGTGTGCTGCCATTGAGGCGGCCTTGCAGCAAGACTCCGAGACGACGCTAGAGCTCGTAAGAAGCCTAACAACGAAGTGGGAACGTGATCTAAGAAGGACAAACGAGAAAATGGAAGATATCATTGACAAAAACAGTGACTTGACGGAGACCATTGATCACATGACCACTGCGTTGCGCTCTTGCATTAGTCGGCCACATACTAATTTCAAAGGTAACTCTATTAAGGGCAAAGAGTCGACTCCCACTGATGTGTCAGCTTAAAAAGGCCAGAAAGGGGGGAGGCAGGGTTTTCATAAAGGATTAAAGTAAAACAAGATGTACATAGCACTGGTGTATCGTCTGGAGCCCACTTTTCATCTGCTCTCCTCCCGTGTCCAGTGTAAAGGCAAATTCTCCTATGGTTGTTGCACGCTTTGCTGTGACCCGTCCCCATCTGTACCTTTTAATTTGCAATGAAGAATTCGGCTTGTTATGGCTGCCCCTTTCCTCATTATTTTTCTCCATGGTGGCTGTTAACAAATCGTTGATGGTCATATATATATATATTATGGCAATTGTCTAAAGCATTCCTACACAGTTGTTGCTTTTTGCTCTCGTCTGCACCCCAATCATGGCAAGTTCTACCGAATTCGCACAACTTGCATGTTGAGTTGCCGTTCTTTTGTTATTGAGAACCCAACGGCGACTGATCACACTACTGCAGAGCAGCACCATTTAAATATTTTATTCGCTTGCCTGAGATGTGGCTGATCGAGCGCGTCAATATTTTGCATTTTGAGCACATGTATAAAATGTTTCTTGAGATTTGAGGTGGGATTATGGTGATATATTTGGGATGCACCGTAGCCCATTAATGATATAGAGAATACATGTGAAATTCATGTTATTGCTGTTTTTTCTTGATAAAAAAAAAGGTACACTACCAGAAGTGATTACATGTGCATGCTTTCGGATAAAAGCCATCTTCAAAAGTCTATCTGAGGTTTTTTAATCAGCTATACCTTTGTAGTGATGCGTAGCGCGTGTCCTGCGGAATGTTGCTGCAATTAACGAAGGTCTATAAAGAGGGAAGTGACGCGAACAAGACAACCTGCCTGTTCCCAATCAGTGCCGCCATGCTGCCTTCTTCTTCACTTATTCTTAGTTTAGATCTAGACATTACATGCACATTATATTGTATCAAACTTTGGAGTGATACCATTAGCAATGTCTCGTTTTAGCGCAGTAGATTTGAATGCGGGATATCCTTTGGAACCACTTCCCTCGTTGCATATGCCCATCGACTACCTAAAAGAGCCTCTATTTTTTGACTTGCAGACAGATAACGTGGACAACTCTACAGGGGTTACATCTGTAGATCCTACTGAAGTGAGTGTTCGAAAATCTCATTCGTTTCAACACCCAGGTAAAGATATTCATCGCTCCGAGTTACTCAGCACACCGAACGGGGTTCACCGGTTTCCTGCTGCAACGGTGAGGCAAAAAGTGTGTCCTTCAGAAGTCACTTCTGAGCCCAAAACTTTGAGGAAAGCTCGATTACATGAATATACAGAAAACAGATCCTTTGTGTTGCGCCGTGAGGCGATACTGAGGCGAGAACAAGAGCGGATAGAAGAGCTCCAAACACAAGATGAAATTTCGGAGGATGTATCGACCCCAATTGTTTTCGATTCGAACCCACAAATGCTACAATCCACCAAGGCAACGCGGTTGCGCACCGAATTCATCGCTAGGTGCCTCAAACAAAGGGAAACGGCAGAGAATAGTACTTGCTATCAGAAAGGTTGTAATACTCACACTATTGGACAGTCTGCCAGCATGCAGAATGAGGTCCTGGTTCAGACGCCTGTAGTACGCCTTACACGATCTGCTAAGCTCGTCAAAGAGCACATGTCTCGGCGCATCCGGGAGATAGAAATACAAAGAATTCGCAAGATACAAGAAGAGGAAGGGATCGTCGAGAAACCAGTCCACATTCCTCACTCTTCAGCCTGCTGTGGCCCCCAACACAGCACTACCGAGAAGTATCCCTTAGAGAAATATTTTAACCGTGCAACCAGATTGCTGCATCAACGTATCACCGAGAGACAGGAGGAGATACAAAAAGAAAGAGACAAGGAGCAGAGGGCTCGTGACGCTATTCTGAGGCCTTCTCGGAAGCCTTTAGACTTGAAGCATCGATTCCAGGAAAATTATGATACAAAAAACCCGATTCGCGAACGCAGAGCCCAATGCATTCAAAAGAAATCCGATGTGGAGCAGTCGCAAACTAGCGTGCACATACTGACCGAAGTTCAGCCACGCTCTTCTGTTGAGTTAGATGGTGAGTTTTCTGTCAAGGGTGCAGACCACCAACATCGCGAACTGAAGATTCCTACTCAAGATCCAGGCAGATGTCTCAAAACGGAGCAAGAGTGCTGTACGTGGACCTCCCATCGATTTACAATCCCACAAGAACTTTTAACCAATCCAAGACACACATCTGACTCTAATACTGAACTGCAGCAAGTGGCATGCCAAAAGGATGGCGTCTCAGTCTCCTCATCGGGTGCATTAGTCAGCGATAAGGAAGTGACGATGGCTGGCTGCGTCCACCTTTCAAACACTGAGGTGCCACTACTCATTAGTGAGCCATCCAGAGATAGTTGCATTACCGTACTTAATCATGATGTGAATTGTGATAAAGCTCTTGCTGGCGCCTCAAATGTACACGAACATGCTTCTCAGACTCTTGAGGCTCCCAACAAGTTGATGGTATCACACATGAACAAGGATACGCCAACCCCGAGTGCACGCTCGAAATCCCGTATTGGCTTCTCTCAGAAGAATACCGGCTTTGCTTTAGACCCAGCGATCTTCTGCTTCGAACATGGGGAGTCCTCCAAAGATATGCACAGCCCCGCAGTAGAGGCCAGCTCGTCATGTGTAGCGTACTCCAAGCTAGAAACAAAGGACTCTAGAAACGCAAACGAGGTGGTGGGGTCAAATTCTCTAGCAACACCCCGAAGTTGTTCCTACTTTCTTTGCCCTAGGACCGATGCAATACCATGTAGACCCACCTTTCGGGAAGCCTCTCTGTCGCAGAGGTGCTCTGGCAGTGCCCACACCTCCTGCTCCTCTCTTACGGCACTGATTCCACTTTCCTATGCGGCGCGTCATTCAATGTGCTCTGACGCTCTACCCAGGTACCAGAAACTGTACTCTGTAGTTACCCAAAGGCTGCGGCACAAGTTCTACATGCTGTGGATGCGACGCGTATTTGAGCTTAGATCCAGAGATGGCGCCATTAGTGGTGCCGCCACGGAGTCGACCCCGATGAAAATATCATTTTCCAGTCTTGCCCCTGGGAAGCGCTTTGAACAGGTTTCTTCAGGAATGGCGCGTGAGACATTACATCTGCATCACGACTCTTCAGCAAATCAAGGTGTGGCACTAACCCAAGATGCAACAGGCAACCAGGGGCTTTCCGTTGAAGAGGAACCTCCGCAAATCAGTTCCAGTACATCCCGCTCTCCAGCACCAATAGATGAGACCGCTGTGTCCAAGTTAGTTTCGGATGTTGGCAATGAAACAGCCCCGATATCCGTTGAAATCGCCTCTGGACCTTATCATGCTCTAGCCCTGCAGGAAGTGGAGCCAAATCAATCTTGTGTGGGTCAACAAGGTTCTCTATACACGAAAAAGGATTTGCAGACATCTTTCCGCATGAACAAAATGTGTACTGCACGCAGTGATGGGCACGATGTAGACAAAGTACTTTCAGAGGGATCCTCACCGAAGGACGCAGCATGCATGGACGGCACGGGTTCAACCTCGGGTTTTACCGCCGCGCGAGAAAAAGCCGCGCTGGGGGAAGTAAAAGGCCAACTGTTGCCAGCTTTCTCGGTTGTCGAGTGCATAGAAACTCGAAATTCTGAGAAATTGAGCTCTTGTACTGATAAAGAGTTGCGTGGTGCATCGGCTCTGTGTTCAGACAATGTGTCTTTAGACCTGGATGGTACTCCGGACTCAAGCAGGCCGCCGCCTTACGCCCCAACTCCATCGTGCCTATCACCTGCGTCACTGTCTCCATCGCAAGCCCCGCAGCTGCACGTTTTATTGGGGGATGCGTTTCCCTCAGAAACTAATATGGGCCGCTCTGTGTTGTTGCAACGGCATGCCCTACATGGAGGAGTTTCGGAAGGGGTAGATGGTGTCTGTGATGAAGCACATGACAGGTTGGGACTGCGTTCTCTCTCAACTGAAGGTGTGAGTCAAAACGTAGCACAAAGTGGAACCTTTCAGCTCTTTGGAGGAAAGAATCAGGTAGGCGTCGAGGGAGGTGAATATCATCCCAGTATACCGGAACAATTCCATATAGAAAACACCATTTTCAGCACGTCTAGTGTGCTTCCAGACTCCCCTGTATAGGGAATTGCTGGAACCGTGGGCCGCCGTGGGTATCATCACAGAATAACTTTAGTTGAGAAGCACCTCTTTTCGTTGCGGCAACATGCTCTTGAAAAACGATTAATCTTTACCTCTACAAGGTCCTATTCCGCGCGTCAAAGTCTAAAGATAATTTTCCCAAGTAAGTCTGTTGTGTGTCATAATACAATCCTGTCACGTGTTTTGAGGTTTAGAGTTGCGACCTTTGGTACACTATTACTTCATAAGTTGGGAGAATAGACGAAGGACTATGGTAGGCCAACTTAGTCCGCGTCAATGCGAATCCTTCTTACATATGGGCATATGTACTTATATCTGTTGTCTGGTTGAATTTCTTCATTTTCTACTCAGACTCTCGTATTGCTGTGTATTATTATTATAGAAGACTAATATATGTGAGGCTACGCTAGAAAAAATACTAATTTGGTCAATAATGAATCCCCCGAACCACTTTGTCTTGAGGTGCACATCCAATAAGAATGAAGTGCCACTCATTGCTCTACCCAATAATCCTCATGGTGTGGACAATCCTGGGATTAAGCGAGTCAAGAGCGACATCGCTGAAGGAAGTCACTGTGTTAGGCGCTTGCTTACCTCCGAAAATGCCGATGATAATGCGAAGGGGGACCGCTTTTCTTCGAGCATTTTTTCGCGAGGGAAACAAGCGTTGCCACTATACAGTTCTTTTCCCGTGTGCACCCCCGAAAATCCCAGCGTAGAGTCACCTGTGCTTGACATGGGGACAGTCAGAACAGACAATGAAAGAAACACGGCGAGACCCAGTGCGAGCGCGTGCCTCGATGGTCCCCAATCAACCTACAACCAGCTTGCAATCAACTACGAATGGGCTAGAAAGACAAAGGGAGTTGTCACCAACGTAACTGAGGAGACGCTCACACGGTACCACAACCTCAAGCGTAAGGTTTACCAAGAGCTGTATCAGCGATACTACAGCAAGTGGCAGTTTTGCAGTGTCGACTCGCGTGGCACCAAATCCCTTCGGGTCCATCAAGACTCAGTATCCTCCTGTTTGAACTGGGCGTTGAGCGCACATGGTGTAGATGGGCGGGGTGTCGCTGATGATTCAGTGCCTCCTCATAGCGGAAGTTTGTGTGGAGGTTGCAGTTGCAACACCAACTGTCAGTTCATCCGCGGCAATCCATGTGGCCGTGTGAACGCAAAACGGCCGTCACACGATGGAGGGACACTATCGGATGAATTCCATTGCTTCAAATCGGTTTCTATCCCCCCTTCGGCACGGTCATTGTCACCTTTTGAAGGGATCGCGGCGACAACAGCTCCATCGAGGCTTTTAGACTACGGTACGAGGTCGGACTTGCCTCAGCGAAAATCTATAACTACTTCGGATCCTCTTTACGTCAGTACCCCAGCTGTGGTTCCGAATCCTGTGCGCATCTATCGTGTACATTAGTTGTGTGCGCGGTGCCGCGGAGAAGTGTAGCAACGTGCTGTTGTTTTTTAGAATGCTTCCAGCAATTTTTTTATTTAGAATAGAATATATGTTATTACTTTTGCTTTTATCCTTTACTAAAGTGCCTGAGTCTCACCATAAAACGGAAACAAACTTTGTGCGTTCCGAGATGCCGACCGTTGCCATGGTCGGTGTGCCATAGTAAGTTTTGCTTTTGAGGTTGCCTTACTTAGCCTCCCGGTGTGAGGACCCGTCACAGCATTTCTCAACTTCCTTTTTAACCTTCTCTCCTCTCATGAACTTTGTTGCCAGGTTTAAACAAATTCTGGATATGAGTCGACCCGTACTTAGGGCTTTAGTGGAATGTAGCGTCACAAGTATCCCTTCTGTTGAGTTCCGGATATCTGAGAAGAATGTTAGATTTGAGGGGCCATTTATAGAAGGAGATGCGGTCTTCAAGTTCGATTCACTTCATCGCTATTCTACTAAGGATTTGGAAAGTGAAAGCCCAGTTGTGGAAGTGTTGAAAGACTATTATCGTGTTGATGCCCCTACCGCCGGCTCCGCATTTAGCTCATTACTTCTCTTCCATGGGCCTTTTCTCGCCTGCACAGCGACAGTATTTATACACACTGTAGAACGTGCGCTTTGTGAGTTAGTCCATAATCATCCTCTACTTGGAGCGGAAATGAGACTTCTCCGTTTATACTCTTGGGGCGCCACTGATGTGATAGGAAAAAGGATTATTGAGAACTGTGGGTACACGTTTTTGGGAAATTTAAGAGTCTTTGATGACAGCATTGGTTGTGCTCAGCGACTCAAAATCTCTTTTGAACACCTTGAGCAGGAGCTGCCTCGCATACGGGGGCTCCTTCACGATGTGCTCATTGGACCGGAAGGCCATTGTGCTATCATCTGTGTGGTTAGCCCAGTTCAACATCAGGTTGAAAGAGTTCCTGCTCTTTATTTTTATATGCTTCCTTCACTGCGGCGCGTGAATCATCTACTTAAAAGAGATCTTTTGGCATTGCGGAATGCTTGGTGTGAGTCGCAGAAACCACCATCGACAGCTCCAATGAATGTCTTTCTGGCTCCTTTCCTAATGGAGGCCGATGCCCAAAATACTATTCAGGTCTTCACAGTTTTAGGCTCGACATCCGTCCAGTGTGCTGTGCAAGATTTTTATTTGCATTGTTGTTACGGCTGCCGGATGCCTTCCGACATCCTGGAAAAGTATTGTTACGCCCCCTTGGTGCCTTCGCACTCGGCTTTCGAATCGCAGCCACAAACTGTATCTGTGAAGAATGACTGCTTAGTTGCAGAAAATCAAACTGTAATAGATGAAACGGTAAGAAAATCGGCTTTATCAATGCCCAATGGTTTGGAGAAGAGTGGCAGCTCATCCAGGCTGCCCATACTTATTGACAATTCCTTTCCCTGTGCGGGGCCGATCCACAGCACCTTTAAAAGTCCCCCGTGGGGTGCCCAAACCACGCTCTCTGTGGTGGGAAATCCTGATCACTGCCCCATCAACGTGCTAGACTGTTGCAAAGAAAAGTTGACTGATGAAATGAAGACGCTTCGGGATGATGTGCACCACCTGGAGCAGTACAAGCTGCAACTCGAAAGCGCCGTTAAGTTGATACTTGAGTCACTAAAGGACGTCACCGAAGACCTTGCGATTGAGGAGAGCGCAATGCTGACGGAGGTCGAGCGAGCCACTTCAATCCTTGGATTTGCGGAAGCGTCGTCACGCGCTCAAGAGCAGCAGATGCTCTCTCGTTTGACTGCACTGTTAAAGAACACTAAGAACCCGTGTGGCTTGGTAGCGAGCAACCAAACCGCACTTTAGATGCATATTTGCAGTTTGCCTCTCGATTTAATGTTTTCAAGCACAGCCCTTCTCCATCCAAAGGCGTTATGGTTGAAGATGGCATGCTTTAGACGAGACACGCGCGCACACACGAACGACCGTCGGCATACCTGTTGACCACTACCGAAGTGACCGTCGTCCACGATGCATCAAGGACTTTTGACCATCTGAATCAAAGTATTGTAAAATGCTTTTGTACAAGGGATTTTTTCAGCATGGCACCCTTGTCTTCTGCGCAGGGATGTTTCTTGATACAACCTATAGGTCAACATGCCAGTAGGGACTCAAACTGAAGCGTCTAGGGTTTAGAAGGGAAACCCCACATGGCACGCTTACTGAAAGAGGAGTACTACGAAAGACTTTTTAAAGGCCAGTAAGCGAGGTAGAAGCAAATAGTTCTTTTTTTTTTTAGGGGGGAATTTGACTAGTCAAAAGCTCGGCAAACAAATATTGCATCATTTGGCACAGATTACTCGAAGGTGGTCTATCCCATATGAATGCTCAACTAGAATAAGGGATAAGCGGGACTCCAAACTGGAAGCCTCGGTTCATCCCAAGCAGGATTTTATTTTATTCTCGTGGCAGAGTGCCCCCTTTGTGCTATTCTAAATATATACATATATAATGTGCCTAATGGTAGAGCCGAAATCGCACTTTTTCTATTCGTGAAATACTTTATTTCCCTCACCCCCACCCTCTGATTCATTTCTGCATGGTCGTCAGCGCAAGTTCGCCAGAGCACAAGATGAATGGCATTTGCTATCTGAAGAGCATTGGCGGCTCGGTGCTGACAGGCTTCTTTGCTTCCACATCTCTATACAATTTCGTCTGGGGTGTCAGACAAGATAAAGAAATATCCACAGTAATGAAGCATGTGACATACGGTGCAGACGTCGAGTAGGACTAAAATGATCATGTGCTCAGTGTGTACTTTTTCTTCTTAGTTTTTCCCTCCCACTAGGTGACTTTTCTGGTCGCTGAATATAGAAACTAAATAATGGATAATCTCTTACATGTGTTGCAACAAGCACAGGATTTTGTGTTCAGTACAAACAGAGATCTCATCACTCTGCGTGCTCGCCTGGGAGAGCAGGAAGAGGTGGCCTCTGGAAATCCTGATGTTGTGAACTTACAGAACACTGTTCAGAAAAGGCACGAAGCCACTGTCCAGCTTTTCTTAACTGCATTCGATCTCTTTGTTAACAAGATGGGTGATCTTGATTGGAAGGCGTTGAGGCTAGGTAATGTTTTCGCCAAAGATAAAGAGTTGAATACCATGAAGAAAACAATGCAGCGGTACTTCAATGGTAAGGATAAGTTGAGGATGGCTGAGGAAAAGGATTTTCAGCAGCTTCTGCAAATATATGAAATGAAGCAAGGCCATCTGATAGATGCTGTGGCTGCTCTATACGCAACACGCTTTGATGAACGTATGCGGCACCGAGTTCTAGCGACTTGGAGGAAAAAATGGTTGCAGCGTACACAGTTTCAAGAGCAAGCGCATTTGGCCGTTTTACAAAACACTCATATTGATTTTGCGGATCGTTTTCTTTCTACGAATCAGAAAGCTAATTTGAAGCGAAAAGTATGCCAAAAGTGGTTTCAAAACGCATATCGGCGAAGACAAATACGCCTGTTGACTGAGATAAACTCTCTAGGGCAGAAGGCAGATAATTTCCGTCAGAAATGGATGAAGGCTGAGCGTCAAGCCCACAACTTTCAATGCGAAGAGTATGCACAAATGAAGCGCTCTGCACAGGTTTACTCACAAGCGCGTGAACTCCTGGAAGATGAGATTAGAAGGCTGAAAAAAATCTGGAGGAGATGGCAGACGAATTTCGTGAACGCACGTGCACTTACGTCCGACAACAAGAGGAAATTGAGCAATTCTATAGGTTTAACGATGAAAGTCTGCGCCACGCACTGCAAGTAGCAAGGCTAAGTTGGGGCGTCGCGGGGGGGGCGCGAAGGGGTTTGGGGGGAAGCGGTAATTGAAGAGTGTGAACCCAGCATTACTGGATTATGTGTTCAAAAAGAAGATCTCTCATGCAAATGCCTTTTCAAGGATCTTATTATGTTTTTTAGTACGCTATTGAAGGGGTTTATCAGCGACGACGTTTTTTTTTTTCGCTTAGCGGGGAAGTTCTTTGCCTTAGAAATGATGTGTCAAAATTGCTCAAGCCACGCCGAGGAGGAAAAAATGAACAGCAGCGGGGCTTGGGGGGGGGGGGGGGGCTTTGGGATCTATCCACGACTTGATCAAATGGCTTTGCAACAAGGGACCTCGCAGCGTTTTCTTTCAGCGATGGGCCCATATCACGGCCTGTAATCGACGCCGCCTCGCCGAAGCGGATCACGCGCGGCTTGCAGCGGCTCTCGCAGGGGCGCGGAGGGAATTTGATTTGCAGACTCAGAGCACTACCATACAGCATAACAAGAAAGTGGAACAACTGCAGGAGGACTTGACAGCCAGCCAACTGCGGCAGCGCCAGCTCCTGGATGAGCTTCAATTGCTGCACAAGCGTTGCGAGGAAGACGACTCTCAGTGCCGTAAAGTTCGAATGGAGTTAGAGATTGTAGCTGCGCAAAGACTTTGCGAACAACAGGAGTGTCGGAGCTTACTGTACAAGCTTGGCGTTTCCCGTTCAGAGTGTATGCTTCTAAAGGAAGCCAGGAGTCGTTTTTTCATTGAAAAATTGGAATCCGTATCTCGAAGTGAGCTCTGCTGCGAGGATGCGCGCACTTGGAAAAAAAAATTAGATTATCAGCTTAAGCAAATAGTAAAGATTACCAAAGCTTACGATGAGTTACAGCAACGTCATCTAGCCCAAGCTGCTGAGCTCAGAGAACAAGACAAGGTACATTATACGATACTTTCTCGATTTATTCGAGATTTCTGTGTTCAACGGCTTGTTTATCGTGCTTTTGGGGTCTGGAGGAGCTACACTTTCCGACGCTGTCTGCAGCACCGCGAAGTGGCTCATCGCATGGCCCGGCAGGGTGATTTGGAAGTCTTGGCCCACCGAACAATGTCGCAAATACAGCAACTTCAGGATGCAAACAGAACTGAAATGATGCAGCTGCACATAGAACACTTGCACTGTCTGAAGAGTGTCACAACCACTCAGGAAGAAATGACACTGCTGAAGGAGGCTTACAATATGGAACTCGACCTGGTGAATGCTGAAAACTTGAAAATGAAGCAAGCCCATACTGTGCTTAAGCAGGAACATGAGGCATGTAAAAACCAGTTGAGAGGGCAGCGGAGTTGTTGGTGGAGTATTGCGCCGCGGCTGCTTTCGCGCGGTGGAAGGCCTGGACGCATGGATTACGTAACCAATGTTTTAGACAGCAATATAGGGGACTTTTTCTAGCCACGTCGGATTGGCAAGATTCGTTTCTTCATGAAACACAGTGCTTTAGCGAAAAACGAGATAATCTTCTATTTGAATCTGTGGCGAGCTTGTTAGTAGCGTCCAGCTCACAGAATCAAAACTCGTTTCTTGAGTTCTCAGTGCGCCTCGATGGTTTGAATTCATGCAATAATGAGATGAAGGCAAGGCTTGAGAAACTCGAGTGGGAAAAGAAGCAGCTAGAAATGCAGTTATGCTCTGAAGAGGAGCAATATGGCAAACTGAGAAGGGAGCTTGTAGAAATCAACAAAATCTGTGAAATCTATGCGTCTGAGCAGTCGAGCTTGAATCGTTTCCTCACTCATGGTCATCAACTTGTGGAGATTCACCTGGAGGGGGTTCTCGCCACTTTTTCAGATGCTAGCATCGCATGTTTCGGCGTTCTTCTTCTCAAGTCCTGTGCAACATCGCCGATTCACGGAAAAGGCCTCGACGTGGATAAATACCAGAAGGGGACTCGAGATGTTAATCAGAGGTGCGAGACTGACTTCCAGGAGCACTGTGAATTTTCCGGGCTGAGTGAAGATATCTTTCAGGCTCCAATCGCTGCGTTGCGGGACGCCGTGAACTCCTTACTCTCGCTCCTTTCACGATTTGAAGGACTGACTGATACCAATTTTTCTATACCAGCATTACAGCCAGCTGACCTTTTTGCAACCCTACAGCACCTTGATGATCTTCAGAGGAGTGCGTACGTTTATACCCACGCACCTTTTCCGGGTGAAGATGTTTCCCAGAAGAATACCTTCGATAGCAAGAGTAGTTATCTTAGTGCAAGCAAGGTTTCAACTGAAAAAGTCACATCAACGAACCACATCCATCAAATAGAAGGGCTTATTGGGCATACTAAGTCTAAGTTCTCAGATGCGATGGGTTTTACAACAGACGAGGCACCGTATACAGAGAAAGCTGAAGCCCAAGAGCATGATATGACGGCTTTTTCGGTTGCTGTCTCCAGACCATACGTGAAACAGGCGCAGGCGCAGAAAAGGATAGAGAGTTTACTGCTTTGCACACAAGATGCTACAAATTCTCCGATGCAGCACAACTTAAAGACAGGAACTACTGCTCTTCCAAAAGGATTAAGCACAAATAAACCGACCCACAAGATCGAAAAGGCAGTCCTAAAGCGCCAGCTCGAGGTAGCAACAGCTCAAATCATTGAAGTGGATGAGAAAGTGCGGCGCATTCTTTATGCCAATATAAGTGCGTTAAAAGGCCAAACAGAATTTATGCATGCTGAAATTCGACAGATTCAGCAAGCCGGCACAGAGGAAACTCAAAAAGCTTTGACTGCACTTGAGAAGGCACTGGAGGTGCGCTTCCAAATTCAGTTGATGTCTCTGCAGGGGCGAATCAAACAACTGGAGCTCGAAAAGGACTACTTAGAGAGCCGCGAAATCCAGATCAAGATGGGCTCGACAGATCTCCTAAGGGAAGTGCAACGCGACATGGTTAAGCTGACTGTACAATATCAAGACTCCATAGAGGCGTTGAAAAGGTGTCACCATTCTCATCACAAGGATCTCAAAGAGGAGGCTTCTTTTGCCTGCAGCCTTTCGGCGTATGGCTTTCAAGTTTGTTTGAATTGTTTTCTTCTATCGCACGTATACGTTGAGGCCTACTCCGCAAAGGTTAATTGGCTGATTGAGTCGTTCCTGAGGGTGTATGAGGAGGGATATCGAAGCCGAAGCAATGAGATGGTGGTCTCGCGTTCCACGGACTCAGACACTCAGATTAGCTTACTGCTATACATGGTTCAAACCCACTGGATTGCATCTGCTGTGCTATCCGAAGAGAGCTTGGAGGTCAAGTGCCGACTATTCACAGCTGGTATTACTTCCCTAATGCAGGGGTGCTGGGAGGGATGCGGCCTCCTTATGAATCAAACCAGGCAGGCGTTGGTGTCGGATATGGAAACCATGGAGGCAGAGAATATACAGCTGCGTGAGAAGTTGATCTATCTGGAAGAACAGATACAGTTTTTGTCGCGAGGGTGTGCTGCTGACAATGTATCCGACTGCTCAGATGTGGCATATATGTGGGGCAAAGAAGCGAGTTGTACCCCTGTACTGCAAGGCAACGGGGTGACATCAAGTAGCGTGATGCTCTCGCCATCACAAGGTGTTGTGACGGGCGAGGCCGCGCCGCGCTTCCCTGCAGTTTCTGAAAGGGGCTCTTCTAAAGTCGAGCTACCCTCGCATGGTACCATGAATCAAGACGAGAAAAGCCTACCTACATCAAGCAGATTCAGCTCAGAGGATGCGGAATGTGCGCCCACGAAAAGGGCCATTGCAAACCTTTATCATAGTAGCTCCCTTATTTGTTCTCCCCCCATGTGAATGATATTTCTCTAGACTCACTGGAGCTTTCTCTAGGTATTTTGCGGTACTCAGACATGCTGAGAGAGCAGACTTTACGAAACAAGGAGCGTTTGGGTCATGTGAATTTACTCTCTGCCGATTTGGAGGATCTTACCGCACAGGGGTATCGCGTTTGGCGCATGGCAAAGATCGAAAATTTCACACCTAAAAGGTGCAAGCACAAGGGTTGCGGTGCTTAATTTTTGAACTAGTGTTCATTTGGATTTTCGGGACTCTGGTTTTTAGATTGATATGTTGTGTCCCCACTCGGACTCGACGTTCTATAGCTAGGTGATGTGCTCGTATTTCATCCACCGTGAATTTACTTGTAGAGGAATCTATACATTAGTTGTTTTTTTTACATTATAGCTCACATGCGGTAGCAGATGTCACTTCTACTACGCCATGCCTCCGCTTCTTTTCAGTATTCTTGCTTGCTTCTTTGTTTGCATGGAGCGCAACGATCTCTAGACCAAAAACAATATATCTTCTTTTGTTCACTACCCATTACTATAAGTCGTATGCTTGATCTTCATTTTTTAATGTCCATGGCTGCATCAAGGCACCTAAAAATTCGTATGTAAACTAATTTATGGGTACCATTTGATACTTCTACTCCTCTTTTTTATTTCCGTATCACATTGATGTTTGTAGCGGTAATGGGAACTGCAACAGCTTACAGGGAGGGAGCTGATAACTTAAGCACCAGAGGAGGGGTTTGGAATAATTTGCCAAGTCAACATCATTAACAATATTACCGGCCTCTACACCTAACTATCACAAAGTACACAAATGGAATATTCTCCAGATTATATCATAAAAAACAGTCATAGTGCCACAGAAGTCGAATCACTGACTAAAACTAAACTCCTTATTTATTTTTTTGAATAATATGATTATTGAAGTAAGGTAGGTATCGGTGTAGTTTCGGTCAGGATGCAATTGGTACCCGAAAATGCCATAAATTTTGTAAGTAATTCTTCTAGTGATTATAGAGGACATAGCGGGAAAGTAGGTGAGACAGACCCTATAGTCGCCTCGCAGAAAGACAGCCAAAGCATCGCACGGCTTGTCATGGTGGGCACCGATGGCCCCTCCAACTTACTGACCACAACACCTATTACGTTAGAGGACGTTCGTGTACGGTGTTATTTTGGAGTGTTCAGTGGTGGTGATGATCATCTGAAACTTCATTGGTGATAGTGTCAGACTGCATATCGCTTGTGTCAGCGTGTTGTTGTTGTATTGTGGGATGTTCTTCTGGGCACTGCCACTGGATATTGCCAAGGTTAGCATGTTTGTGTATCTGCAAATCCTCACTTTCCTTTGGTTGCCCGGAACGTTAAGTACGCTTCACATGGCCGAGAAGAAACACCTCCCTGGCGGACTTCATTCCTCTTGAACCTGCTACAACGGCGTTATTTCTATACTCTCCAACGTTGGTGGCCTTTTGGCTGTTTTGTACTTCTCCTATTTCTTAAATTTTCCATACTACGTTGTCTTTATCTAGTCCACACTTGCTGTAATGTGGTCCTCTCTCATTTAAATCATGATTATGAAGCGCTGAAGCACTAAGGTTGGTATGCTTGATCATTTCCTGTACCTTTTTGACAACGGCGTCATCGTGAAAATTTGAATGAAACCTCAGGGTGTGCAGATGCTCATGCAGTTTTTGCAGCTGTGCTCGCGAGTGTTAAAAGACTCGGTGTGCGCCCTGCTCTCGGGCTTCTCCAGTCTTGGAAGAAGCGGCAGCACTACGCTCAGAGTTGCTGTGATGGAGTTTAGTCGGCATGTAAAGGTAAAGATCCCCTGTAATTCCAGAAATATGTTATGACTAATACTCTTTTGACATGACATAATATTGACAGTCACTAATCCTTTTGCCTTACTGCTTATTCCTTCCGTTCGTATATCCGGAAAACTTGACATCAGTGGACACGTTGTCGAGGTTGATGTGAATCAGGAGGTTTCAACAAGCACGGAGCCGCTGTCAGAAGGCAAACGTAAACATCCCACTGAGGCTGCTCAGTAATATGGAGAAGCAGCGTGGCGCGCACGACTGCCCTTAGTTTCTGTGGCACAACTGGCTGTAGCGGCAGTAGTGAGAAGTGAATCCTAAAATGGTTTTACGGAACTAGGATCTCACGTGCCTATGCTGCTTATGCACAAGAGAGTTCAGACTTTGAAAGCTAAATACCTTTTGGAGCGGTGCAAATAATAGGGGGCTCAATGCGGTCATCGGGAAGCTGCTTATATGGAACGCAATAAGGGCAGATTCCTCTTCGCAGGCTATATCTTTGAGGCCAACGGAGCAACTGGTGTAAATGTCCCTTTTTTATACTCTTGTCTTTATTCACTGCTTCATAGCGTTACCAAAAGGTTCCCCTGTCCCCGTTTTTACCTTTGATATTTGAGAAAGGGGTGAGACGGATAAAGGAGCAAACGTGCAAGAAGCCTTTCCATTTTGTCAACAAGGTGGGATTGGCCCTGTAGCTTAATTGCTTTGCACATCAAGGGCAATGCGCATCACTTTTTGGCTTTTTCTTTGGTTGTTTCATTTTTCTGCCAGCAACACATAGGGCGCGTAAGACCGGTCCGTGTGTGTTGCCTACGTTACGGAGCTCTTTTCTTGTATATTTTAGACTGCTTTTTCTAATCATAGCTTTCGCTTCCGGGCTAGTTGTGCATCTTCCATCTTTTCTATGGCCTAACTTTAAGCGTTTGTGTGGTGTCAAGTCTCCCAGACACTGAAACCAGTGCACCTTGAAAATGGAGCAAAAGCAGGCCGGGAGGCAACCGAGGGCAATCTATTTACCAGATGATATATTTTATATTTAGAAGTGCCCTTTTTCGTGATACAGTGGTGCAGGGACTTTTATCTTCAGCTCTACAAGAGAAGTGAGAATTAGAGGAATCAGATGATAGGCAAAACATGTAGTTCTTCGACGTCTTGTTTGCATTAGAACTAACCACTTGCTTCCTTTATATACGTGTTTTGGTGCTGTGGTTATAGTTTAGCTTCACACATGGCCCCCATGGTAGGAGGAAGGGTTGGTGATGAGGCTTATAGTCCCTTGGGATCACCGAATGAAACAAAGCCATTTTATGTGTATTTTCCGCTGTTTCTGGAGGATCTCACAAGCTCTCAATTAGACTGAAGGAAAAAGAATCAAAAAAAAAAAACAATAACGGGAAAAAATAATGTCCATTGTATCCAAGTTTATTGATAATCCCGATGACGTTGTGCAAATGGCCATTGACGGGGTTACTATGACTAATCCCCATTGTCAGCGTCTGGCGCGCTCTAACGTGGTCGTCGCGAAGGAGCTGAACCCGCAGCAGGTGTTGCTAGTCTGCGGCGGCGGCTCAGGGCACGAGCCCGCGCACGTCGGTTTTGTCGCCCGTGGGTGGTTGAGCGCGGCCGTCTGTGGTAGCGTCTTCGCCTCCCCGCCAACCGCTCACGTGAGCGCCGCGATAAACTATCTCGCTAAAAGGCAAAAGGAGATTAACGGCAGCAACGATTCACCTGGGATTTTGGTGATTATCAAGAACTATGCTGGCGATGTTCTAAATTTCGAGTTTGCCATACAGCAGGCGCGGGTCCAGGGGATTCGTGTGGACTCTGTGCTTGCCGCGGACGATGTAGTTTTCGGGACTGAAGAAGCTTCTAAGCGTCGTGGGTTGGCTGGAACGTGTCTATTGTACAAAATATTGGGGGCTGCTGCCGCCAAGGGGGCCAGTCTCAAGGAGTTAAAGGGTCTGGCGGAACGCATCTCACGCAGCTTACGCACCATCGGCGCCAGTCTCTCCTCTTGCGCGCTGCCGGGGGGTCCGGCGTCATCGATCATACCGCCTCACTCCGTTGAAATCGGGCTTGGAATCCACGGGGAGAAGGGCCTCGTGCAGATTCCCTTCCGCGGTGCGCACGCCCTGGTGGAGGAGATGATGAACACTCTGCTGGGAAAGGGCTCCAGCAACGCCGCTGCTGGAGCTGTGGACGCGCCGCGCACAACGGCGAGGATCACCCCCCTGCCCAGCGCCGCGAAAGTCGTTCTTTTCATGAACAATTTGGGCGGAACGACCGACATGGAGATGAACCTCCTTGCCGCCCACGCCCTCCGCAAGCTTTCCTCAGAGGGCTTTGCGGTCGCCGGGGTGCACGTCGGGCGGCAGATGACCGCGCTCGACATGCACGGCTTTTCCCTCACGGTGCTGGCCCTCGAGGAGGCGGCGGACCTCGCCTTCATCCTGCGCACCGACGACCTCCAGGACTCGCTGATGGACTTCCACGAGCCTACGCTGAAGCCCATTCCGGACCCGGACGGCCCCGTTACTGCCCTTCAGCTTGTCCAGCAGGAGCGGGCGGAGGGCGCCGCGGCCCTGGGAGCGCCATCGGTCCTGCAAGCCACGCTCAAGCATGTTTTCGAGCGCTTGCTGACGGCGCAGTCCACCCTTAACGAGCTCGATGCCGCGGTCGGGGACGGGGACCTTGGCAGCGGTGTTCACCGCGCGGCGGCCGCGGCGCTCGAGCTGCTACCTTTCCTGCCCCTCGAGCAGGCCGGGCTCTCGCGGGATTTTTCCCTGCTTGCGCAGACCGTCGCCGACGCCTGCGCGGGGACCTCCGGGCCGCTCTACGGGGCCCTGCTCGTCGGGGGTGGGCTCGGGGCGCAGGAGGCCCTCGAGGCGGCCCGAGGGCTTGAGAAGGGGAAAGGGAAGGAGGAAGAAAAGGCTGTCGTGGGGGCCATTCGCGCGGCGATCGCGAGGGGCAGCGAGGAGGTGCAGAAGCTCGGGGGCGCCCGCAAGGGGGACCGTACGATGGTCGACGTCCTCGAGGCGCTGCGTGAGAACCCGGAGGTGGGGCAGGCCACGACCCTGAAGGGCTTCCTGGAGGTGTGTTTGAGGGAGGCAACCAAGGCGGCCGCGGCCACTGCACAGCTTCCGGCTAAGTTCGGTCGGAGCCGGTATCTCGGCGGGAAAGAAATCGGCCAGAAGGACCCCGGGGCTGAGCTTGTTGTTTTATGGGTCAAGGCCATTGCTGAGAACATATGAAAACCCTAATCACAAAACTCAAAAAAATAATCTACATATAAAATGGATTGACAGGTTCGGAAAGTAATTCGTTATATTTTTTATTTTTAAAAGGTAGAAGGGTTAAACTCATAGAAAGGAGACGTTCAGTACTGTTATTATTGGTATTATTACACAAAGAGTACATACGTCTCTCTGCCCTCCCTTGTCTACTACTGATCTCCTCTTTACTTTTTTCTTCCTTCGGTACAGAGGCATGCAAACTCTTACTATATTTAGTATTTGAACTATTTTAATTTAGAGAAGAAATATTTGAATGGTAATATTATGATATTTGAGTAATGTGTATTTGACGGAGTTACTGTGACAAGCAGAATTTGAACAGTATTTCAGGAAAAACAATAGTTACTCGAATTTTTTTTTGTTTTGGGTCCAAGAAATTGAAATTTTTAAATCTTACAACGGTTTTAAAATACTTTATTTATGAGAAATGGAAAAAAAGAAACTACTTAATTTTATTTTAAAAGAAATTGATACGACGCAAGTGATATGCATAAAGACTTTTATTGACATTCTTCATGAGACCTTCTGGTACTCTCAGCTATGATAGTGACAGGTTTAGTATATCTTCCTTGCCACCTGTTTCTGCCACTTTTTTTCCTGTTGTTTTCCACACAGAGGTAGAAGCTTCATTTAAGATGTGCTTTGGGGGGTAATGGGGGGAAGATGGTGCCCTGATTTGCCCAGGGTACGTCAATATGAAGGTCGGGCCCAAGAAGAACGCGTCCTTGTCTGCTAGATTTCCCCCCTTCTAGCGATCATCCGTACACGAAGGGAAGGCGGCCTCACGGAGAATCCTAAGTATCTTTAGAGATCGCAGAACAGGCGCGAGTGAGGGCACGTATGGTATTATCGCAACTACTCCAACATTAGCAATAAGTAATTATTCGGTTCCTCGAATCCCACGATGTTATCCCAAAACTTTGTAAAAATACAACTAGCAGGGTGGGGAAGATACAGCATGATCTGATGTTGGTGTTTTTGGATTCAGGATGGGAAAGACACTTTCCTACATCTGCAGACAATTGAAAGGTGAGGTGGGTTGATGGAAAAGGGCATGTTCGGTACTAGAGCAGAAATTTATGTACAATCGGCACATTCTATTTGCGCGTCTCTAAAGATACGTTTTGTTTTTCTTATCTTTTTATAACGTAGAGAAAAGTAAGGTATCATACGTGCATATTTAAGATTTCGTAAAAACCATCTTCATTTCCCAGGTAAACTCGACATTTCTTTTATAACAAGCATTATAACATGCCGTCAGGGAACGGTTGCCGGGCGAATCAGCGTCGCGAACGCGCAATGAAAAAGCAGCAAAGCGCTGGTACAAAGCACACCGGCAAGGATCTTGAAAGGCTCGAACAGAGCAAAAATGCAGTGCAGTGTAGGATTTGTCTTCAAGGTTTCCCTCGTACTGTGCGGAGCCCGGAGCTGGAGCAGCACTTTGAGAAGCACAAAAAAATGGGGAAAACCTTTGAAGAGACTTTTCCCGATTTTGTTGTATCGTAGCCTGACTAACACATTCACCCGCATGATTACACTATATAATATTAGGATTATAAAGTAATAAAAAATTCAAAAGACATCACTATGGATCCGTCTGAACAATGATCAGTAATGAATGTAGTAGGAATGACGCTTAATATTATGGAGAAGGTCGGAGGCTTACTAAAAATTAAACAGAGTTATAGACTCTTATTGTTTGCATCACTCAATCTGGTAATTTTAGATAGAAATAGAGAAGTATTTTCATAAGTTTTTATTCGGTTTCATGCGTTAAGTATCATTACACTACCAATAAAACCTCAGGTTTGATTCCTTTTTCCTTTTGGTTCCGCAAAAAGGGACCCTTCTTGGAAGTCTTCTTTTACCTGATGTATTTCCACTGGAAATGTGTGAAAGGAAACCAGTGATGAGAGGCATGCTTATCTATTAAAGTATGCATCAGTCGTACAATTCTTTCCAAAGTTTTTGAGGATCCACAGTGATTGGTTGGCCTTAAATAGTTTTTTTTGCCGATTTTAAAACGCCATGGTGAGAAAGCGGCTCAAATGGAAGCGGTTTTGAGTTTTTCAATTCATCAGTTTCGCCTAGTTCACGAAGCTTGATGCCATTTAACCGATTTCTCTACCCTGACAACTGTTCGTGCAGATCCTTTTATCATTATTCCTCTCTCAAAGCATTTTTTGCTATAAGCTCTCTCAGTGTCCTCTGCCTGACTTCAGCTTTAGTATTTGAGGTGCTGCGGTGGCTCTTTAGTCTTCAAAAGTGTTTTTTTTGTTTAAGCGGGACTGTAATGAGGAGTCAACTAAGTTCTTTATTGTACAGTTGCCTTTTTTTTACCACAAGGAAGTGCGCAAGATGCTAGGCTGTTGCGTTGTGTGGGGAAAGGGGGGCCATGGTGGGAGTTAATGCGTTGCTAGTCGGAGCTCGACTGGCCCAAGGTGAGTTCAATGTTAGCTAAAATAGTGCACAGAAATTACATCACACAACGTCTCGAAAGGAAAAGATTCATAGCGGTGTTATCATTTAGCTGAGCATCCTCGTCTGTTAGGTTATTGGTCTTACCAACGTATGTAAGCTCTCCTTCTGGAAAGGAAGGTATTTCCCTAGATGTTATATTTTGACCGCTTGATTCTCTTTTGTCTCCTTAAATTTTTATCTACTCTTTTTAAGCAAGTGTTTGCTTCTTCTTAAAATAACAAATACTTCAATTTAACCTCAAATCTGGTGTCCTCTACAGAGAAGGTCCATTGTAGCACAGAAAAGTGTACAGAGCATCTTGTGGTGCCAACTGCACTGTTCTTTTTTTCCCTCTTGGCGTTTATTGCTCTTCTTTTATATAATATATTGTCTCGATGGGTTCTTATGCCGAGAAAGGGAGCGTTGGGCTTCCTGGCGCGCACTTTAACTCCCTAGATCATTTGTGCGAAAATTTGGGAGCGACACGACCTATACACCGTCTCCTTATTTCGAATAACGGCCTGGCTGCGGTGAAGGGCATTGATTCCATTCGTTCGTGGCTCTACGACCACATCGGTGACTCAGAGGCCGTTCAATTCGTGGTCATGGCCGCTCCGGAGGATCTCAAAGCCAACGCCGAGTTCATATTCATGGCTGATCAGCATGTGCCGGTCCCCGGTGGGATGAATCGCAATAACTACGCCAACGTGGACCTCATCATGCACACCGCCCTGCAGAACGTGTGCGATGCCATTTACCCTGGTTGGGGTCATGCCTCCGAGAACCCGGAACTTCCTCGAGAATGCGAGAAATCCAAGCGCGTGACCTTTCTCGGTCCAAGCAAAGAGGCCATGTTCACTCTGGGTGATAAGATCGCATCGACCATCGTCGCCCAGTCAAACGGCGTGCCGACGGTGCCATGGAGTGGCAGTGAGATTCTGCTACCGCCTGGCGAGTACGATTTAGATCCTGAGATCTATGACCGGGCCTACGTCACGACGCCGGGGAGTTGTGAAGAGGTGTGCCGTGCCATTGGGTTCCCAGTGATGATCAAGGCCTCAGAGGGCGGTGGTGGCAAGGGAATCCGGTCCTGCACGTCTCTCGGACAGGTCAAAGACTCGTTTCTGGCCGTCGCGGAGGAGGTCAAAGGCTGCCATATTTTCGTGATGCGCATGCTCAGCAACGTGCGCCACCTTGAAGTGCAGCTGCTCGCGGACGACTACGGCAACTGTATCACCGTGCGCACTCGCGACTGCAGCGTTCAGAGGCGCCACCAGAAGGTCATCGAGGAGGGCCCCGCTTTTAACGTCTCTCCGGATGTCATCGCGGCGATGGAGCAGGCGGCGATTCGCCTTGCCAAGGCGGTCAACTACCGAGGCCTGGGCACGGTTGAGTATATGTACGACAAAGCTACCCATCAGTTCTACTTTCTAGAGTTGAACCCGCGCATTCAGGTTGAGCACCCGGTGTCGGAACTTATTTCCGGTGTGAATCTGCCTGCTGCCCTTTTTTGCGTAGGCATGGGGGTACCGCTCGATCGCATCCCGGAAGTACGTCAGTTTTACGGCGAAGATCCTTATGGTACCTCGCCTATCGACTTTTCTAATCGTCAGAGCCTGCCGCCGAAGTGTCACACCATTGCCGTACGCATCACCTCTGAGAACACTGATGAGGGCTTCCGTCCAACCTCCGGCCGAATAGAGGAAATTACATTTAAGAACAGCAAGGAGTGCTGGGGTTACTTTTCGGTCAACTCCGGCGGTGAGATACATCAGTTTTCGGACTCTCAGTTCGGTCACATTTTCTCCTCTGGCAGCACCCGCGAGGACGCCCGACGTGGCATGGTGCTCGCTCTGCGTAACCTTGTCATTCGCGGTGAAATTCACACTTCCTCACCGTACATCATGGGACTCCTGGAAACACCTGAGTTCCGGCAGTGTGATGTGGACACTGCGTGGCTCGACCGTCTCATCGCAAAGTCCAACACCGCGGCGCCAAACCGTGAGGGTGTATATCTTGCTCTGATTGCTGCCAGTATCTTCCGCAGCTCACGCCGCATGCAGGAGAATACCGACAAATATATCTCCTTTCTCTCCGCAGGTCACACCCCCTCTACTGAATATCTTTCCAACTACATTACCGAGTCCTATGTATATCGTGGCATAAAGTACACGGTCTCGGCCGGCAGGGTCGCCCCGAGTGAGTTCGCCCTGTCACTCAACGGAAGCATCATAAATGTGCCCTATCGGACCCTCAAGTCGGGCGCCACACAGCTCACCGTTGGGAACAGGACTTACGTGGCCTATATTGGGAAGGAGCCCGACAGCATACGCGTAACGATAGGCAACAAGGCCACTGCCTTCACCGGCGATGTCAACCCGACAAGGATTACGGCCTCCGTCCCCGGGAAGCTAGTGCGCTACCTTGTCGAAGACGGTGCCCACGCCACGGAGGGCGAAATATTCGCTGAAATCGAGGTTATGAAGATGATTCTACCACTGCGGGTGACCACCCCCGGCCTCGTTCACCATCACGCCCTGTCAAGCAGCACCATCACTGTGGGCTCCCTGCTTGTGAACATCACCCCTGACGACCCGAACAAGTTTAACCGACCGAAAGAGGACGAGGGTCCCTGGCCGGACGAGCTGCTGCCCGACCACAAGTACGAACATCCAGACGGCGTCACGCGGGCCTCCCGGGCGGTAGAGAGCCTCTGGAATAAGCTGTTGGGCTACCACTTCAAGGACGTGCCCATCGAGAAAAGTCTGCAGAGTATCTTCCAAGACTTCGCTTCAGTATTTTTATCCTCAGTAACTCTCGAAAAACTCCACCTGTCCTTCTTGCCGGAGTCCGAACCGGGTCAGTGCAAGATGCAGACCCCGAATGAAAAGATGGGTATTATTTTATCCGCCATCATCGACCACTATGTTTCGGTAGAGTCCTGGTTTGATCAATTGACGAGGCAGGAGGCGTTGGAAAAGTTGCGAAGTTCAGAAAAGGACCAAAACGAGATTTTTGCGATGGACTTTGCACACAATCAGAGCTGTCACCACGAAGTTGTTAAAGGCATTCTATTCTATCTTGAGTCCAACCACCTGCTCCTCAAGTCGATGCAGCCAACTCTCTCCAGGATTGTCGAGTTGCAGTCCCATGAACTAGGTCCATTGCTGCTTCAGGCACGTTACCTGCTGCGCCAGTGCCTATTGCCCTCCCTCTCGGAGCGCAAAGTTCTCCTTGCGAAGGCGCTAGAGGAGGGTTCTATGGAAAATCTTATCGCTAGCAGCTACGGTTATGATTTACTGTGCTCCGTCATGTTTGATAGCCAGATGCCGCACCTCACGCAGGTCTGCCTGGAGGTATTTATCCTCCGCGAGTACTTCGGCGACAACACAATCAGGACCTTGGATATTTTCAGGTATGCGTCGAACTGGTATGCGACGTACAGCTTTGAGCCGCTGGAAGAACTCCACCATCTGGAGATTGACGAAGGCGCACAGCAGCAAAGGGAACCATGCACTAGAACAGGGTTGTGTATAGTGGTTCCGCACTACCACGAACTGCGTTCCACCCTTGAGGTTTCCTTTAGGAAAGTTCTCGTGCGGTGTGCGGACGACGTCACCGTGTGCGCCATCTTCCTCTCTGTCACGCATGAGTGCACACAGATGTCCGTCGCGGAGCATTGTCTACGTGTTTTGCAGGAGAACCAGCAAGTGATTGACAAGTACAAACTCCTCGAAACGATCTACTACGTGGTGCACGGCATTCGTGAGGGGCCACACATTTTCACCTTTCGCCGCAGCATCGGCTTTCGTGAGGACGAACTGATGCGAAACGTTTTGCCCCAGTCGGCGCGTCGCCTCGAGCTGGAGCGGCTCTCCAACTTCGACGTCTGTCGGTGCCCATCGCCCTATAGAGAGGTCCACGTGTTCAGAGCGACGCCGAGAACAAAGCCCATCTCGAAGCTCGAGAGCCGCCTCTTCGCCCGCATCGTGGTCACGCCGCATGAGACGGGTATGGAGCCGTGGACGGTCGCCACAGAGGTGGACGCGGGCCACATGCTCTCCAAGTCTTTGGCTGCACTGGAAGTTGTCCGCAATGACTCCTCGATTCAGTACCCGCCAAGCAATCATATCTTTGTCAAGATGATCAATCTGACCTTTGACCTGAAGACGCTTCGTCACCTGATTACTTCTGTGGGGATTTCCTACCAGCAGCGTCTCTTGGCGCTTGGCATTTCGGAGGTAGAACTCTCCTTTCCGGTGAAGGTGGCATGCGGGGTGATCCCGATGCGCGTTGTGGTGGAAAGTCCCAGCGGATACGGCATCGTGCTAAGAAAGTACTACGAATCGATTGAGAAGGGGGTCGTGTTTTTGCATCGCGCGGACACCTCTGAGGACGTCGCGCTCTCAGCAATGTCGATTTTAAACGATGGCTCCCCTGAATCTTTCTCCCTCTCTTCAATATCGAGTAAATCCATCTCAGCAAATCAAAGGGCTCTCTCCAAGCTCGAAGCCCTCCAAGCGCTATTACCATCCAGGAAGGCTGGAAATGAAGAGGCATCCTTGATTAACAGGGGCACATCTGATGATTTAAGAGTTCCCATGGCCCCCTATACACCACTCTCCAACGAACAGGTTAAGCGGCTCCAAGCGCGGGCTGCAGGCACCACATACTGCAAAGACTGGCCAAGTTTGCTTTCCTTTATTCTATACAGGAAGTGGGCTGCTCTGTGCCGTGTGCGGGGTCTCGAACGCAGTTCCATAGAAAAGCAAATTCTGCATGCAACACAGCTCTTTATCAGTGAAGACGGCGAAACCCTCACCACGACTTGTTCAGAGGCTAGCCGCTGCGGAATGCTCACGTGGATCATTGAGTACGCACCGCCGGCATATTACCGTGAGCCCTCGATGAGGGCTTCTGATGAAGATCTCACGCGACGCTTTGTGATGGTAGCTAACGACATCACATTCCAGTCCGGATCCTTTCTCCTTGCCTGAAGACATGGTCTTCAGGGCTGCCTGCCACCTCGCCAGGAAGGAATGCATTCCGTTCGTTTATATCAGCTCCAACAGTGGTGCCAGGCTGGGACTGAGCAACGAAGTAAAGAGGCGCTTTCGGGTCCAGATGTCAGACAAAGGAGTTGATTACATGTACCTTACCCCTGAGGATTATTTTGCTCTCATAGACAAAAAGGTCAGGATAGAGGTGGAGAACCTTACAGTGGATGGTGAGACGCGCTACGTGCTGAAAGGTGTGGTGGGCGCCCCGACGGAGTACATCGGCGTCGAGAATCTTCGCGGCTCCGCCTTTCTCGCAGGCGAGATGTCCCGAAACTACGCGGAGATCCCGACCATCAGCATCGTGACGGGCCGAAGCGTCGGTATTGGGGCCTACCTCAACCGTCTTGGCCGCCGCGTTATCCAGACGAACGACTCCCCGCTCATCCTGACGGGTGCCAGCGCGCTGAACCGGATGCTCGGAAAGGAGGTCTACGCGGACAACAGACAGCTCGGCGGAAAGCAGGTGATGGTGCCGAACGGCGTCACGCACTGGAACACCAAGAACGACTACGCCTCGGCTGAGGTGCTGCTGCGCTGGCTCGACTACGTCCCGGCGATCACGCACCCGCGGCGCTGCAGCCCACGGCGGCTTACCGCCCTCGTGGAGGACCCGGTGGACCGCGACGTGGACTTCTCCCCTGCGCCGGACACGCCGTACGACCCGCGGCTGCTCGTGACGGGGCTGCCGGACCGCCCCGGGCTCTTCGACCGCGGCTCCTGGACGGAGACGTTGGAGGAGTGGGCCAAGTCGGTGGTCGCCGGCCGCGCGACCCTCGGCGGCCTCCCCTGCGGCGTCATCCTCGTCGAGACGCGCACGACAAAGCGGTTCAACCCCGTCGACCCGGCGGACCCGGCGTCGTCGTCGTCCTTCGCCGCCCAGGCCGGGCAGGTGTGGTTCCCGGACTCCGCCCGCAAGACTGCCGACGCGCTCGACGACTTCCACCACGAGCGGCTGCCCTGCTTTATACTGGCCAACTGGCGCGGCTTCTCCGGTGGCATGCGAGACATGTTCGACCAGGTGCTCAAGTTCGGCGCCTCCATCGTGGATAACCTCCGGGTGTACACGGCACCCGTGTTCATCTACATCCCACCATTCGGCGAGCTTCGCGGCGGGGCGTGGGTCGTCGTGGACCCGGTCATCAACCACCACGGTGCGGTGGAGATGTACTGTGATTGGACCTCGCACGGGAACATTTTGGAGCCCTCTGGTATTGCCGAGATCAAATTCCGAGATAAGGATATCCAAGAGCTCATTCACCGCAATCACCCCGAGCTGGCGAATATGACTTCAAAGCAAGCACGCGACGAGGTCTTACAACTACTGCCAACTTACCGCGACGTAGCGATTCGCTTTACCGAACTCCACGACAATTACATTCGCCTGAAGGCAACTGGTGTGGTGCGCGATGTGGTGCCGTGGAAGGATAGCCGGCGCATCTTCCACGCCAAGCTTCTGCGCAAGCTGAAGGAACTCGAGCTCGCTAATGACCTGTTGGAGGCCGGGCTGGTGCCGAACCTGGCCGCCGGCGTTAGGCTTATTGAGGAGCGCTACGCGGCGGAGCATCCACCCCCGCCGTTGGGCAACGGGGCGGCGTGGGGCGTCGACGACGCGGCCCAGCTCGAGTGGCTGCAGCAGGCAAAGGAAAAAGGGAACTGGTGTGCGGGTGGCGATAAAGAGGCCGCCGAGCGCGCGCACAAGCACCGGCTGATGCGGATCAGGACTCTTCTCGCCCAGTCCGAGGTCGAGGAGGGGTCAATGGAGAGGATCCTCGCCGAGCTTTTCGAGAACTCTGACTGCGCGAAGCAGGCGATGGCAGTACTTTCTTCACAATCTTCCACTTCCCGTTAGTAGAGAAGTTCAAAAGGTTGGGTGGTGTTTTACTTCGCTGTGCATGAAATCTTTTCTATTGTGCGTGTTGGGTGGTTTTGTCTCCATCCCATGCACGGTTCTTCGCACAGTATGACTTACTGATATTTTTTGTTTCGTTATCACTCAAAAAAAAAAGGCATTGTTCGAGGCTAAATGAGTCGCAGCTCGTTTTTGATTTAGTGTCGAATGCATCAAAAGTAAGAATAATAATAAGTAAAAATTGAGGTATTCTGCATATCAAATGAGCCTCGTTCGTTATAGTACAATGAAAAGACTATCCTAAATGAGATAACGCTTAATTTTTTGATTTATCAAACATGCGATACTATTAATTATATGCCTACACATATTTTAAATAGCCAATGTGGGAATATCATATCGCAATATGAAAGATTCACGTTTCTTACTGTTTAATCGGGTTTCTGCTTTAATTTATGTAAAGTGTTGGAGCAAACTAAACAACTTTTTTTTTTTTCTTGGGTGTGTTGGTACTGAGGAGATGAACATCTGAGAGGCACTTTTTTTTATGCATTTTATGCCATTTGATGGTTCGAAAATGAAAGGGTATCTATAGTGCTAACTTTTAATATTTAAGAATATATCCATAAAAAATATAGCTGTATCGCTCTAGTCGATATTTGAGCTTACACTGCTATCATAAAGGTATCTTCTCTCCGTCTCAGGATCTTATCCGTGTTTAAATCCATTTTGAAATCGTGTGAAGGGGGAAAAACCCCTGCCTGTATTATTGCTCCTCTAGCCATCATGTCATTGTTTTAGGTTTAAACTGTGCGATGCTCATTTGTAAACGAATTATGCTGCAGTTCATTTTCGATACCTTTTCTTTACCCTTATTTTGCTATTCTAGTGTCTTAAATAAAAATTCGCTCAGGAACTTTCACTGCCGACGCACTACTGCGCGCCCATGGACGAAAAGCAGTCCCGATCAAATAAAAATGCTGGGAAAGGAGCTTCCCAATCCAATTCCCCTGCCACCACACGCGGTGACCCGCTGAGTGGAATCCTGGGAATGACGTCCAACTGCAAGTATATTAAACGAAAGCTGCTTGGGCAAGGAAGCTTTGGTAACGCATGGCGTGTAGAGGAGGCCGCGACGGGCCGTATATTGGCGGCGAAGGTGATGGATCTCACCCAAATGAGCACAAAAGATCGTGGGTTTGTTACGAATGAGGTGAAGTGCCTCTCACGTTGCAATAATCCCCACATCGTGCGCTGTGAGGACTCGATCGAGAAAGACGGCATGCTTCTCATCGTTATGGAGTACGCCGATGGTGGCGACCTCTACCGACAAATTAAGGCCCGCCAGCAGTCAATGCGCTACTTTCGCGAGCACGAGGTGATTTTTATTTTGCTGCAGTTATGTATCGCACTGGACCATATCCACTCCAATAAAATGATGCACCGTGATCTCAAAACGGCGAATATCATGCTCACCACGACTGGTCTTGTTAAACTCGGTGATTTCGGCTTTTCACGTCAATACGAGGACTCGCTGTCGAACACGGTCGGTTCCACGTTCTGCGGTACGCCGTACTACCTTAGCCCGGAGCTCTGGCATCGCCAGATGTACAGCAAGAAGAGCGAGATGTGGTCCCTCGGCGTCGTGCTCTATGAGGTAATGGCATTACGGCGGCCCTTTGGAGGGAATAATATGGATGAGCTTATTAATAATATATGTAAGTCGAACCGCTGGCCGCTGCCGAGCTACCTCTCGAAGGAACTGGTCTCCGTGTGCGACCAGCTGCTCTCGGTGGATCCCGAGAAACGTCCGTCGCTGCGAACGCTCTTCCAACAGCCCTTCATCGCCAAAAACCTGAAAACTCTCCAGCACAGCGTAGAGCGGCATAACCGCATCCCGGAGGAGATTCGCGCGGAAATCTCGCAGTGTATTACCAACATCCTTAACAAAGAAGCGCAGGACGACGAGGCTGTTAAAGCCATCCCGCGCAAGGGTATTGTTAAACGCCATACCGCCGGCTCCGGTTGGCAGGACTATGAGCTGGCGCTTACCGATGAAGAAATGGTAATGCGTCGCCTGGATGGAGGTAAGACGGAAAGCACGCCGCTCTCTGCCTTGGCATCAGTCTGTCCGATAGACGAGCCTATTGCGGGCGAGCGCTTCGTTTTTGCGGTGCGAAAGCACTCAGGAAAGGCGTACTGGTTTAAAGCCAGCGATAAGGCAGCCTTCGAGGGCTGGCTGGCGGCTCTTCAGGCCGCGATTGGGTAGCGTAGGGCCTTAGGAGAGCGAATAGTTACTAATTCGTGATGAAAGAATTCCGAGGGCGATCTGTGAAAGCAGCTTCCACTGATAGTATGGAATGACTCATTATTATCTTATTATTATTATTAGAGAAAAGCTCTCAGGGGTTATGGAGATGTGACACGGACGATTGCTTGGCACACGCTTCCAGTTTCTCCCTTATGTTGAGCCTCCTTGATGTGGGAGGCTTTTCTTTTCTCTGTGGGTGGGGGGTAGGGTAAGGTGAATGTCAAAGCTGAGTTCTTTTCCTTTCCCATGTATGGGCTGCACATATATGAGTAGGGGTCGGTTTGCCAACCTTTCCAACCATGAATCCCCCTTGCTAAAGTGGCTAGCAATGGCATGCCCTTGAATTTAGTTATTGTCAGGAATTTATAAACACCACCACGAGTTATAGAAATAATATTGCTTTTTAGTGTATAATCGGTGGGGGAAGAGCAACATATTTATATTTTACTGGGAAAGGAGTACAGTAAGAAATAGGAATATAAAGGAGGACAAGATATGATGAGCTGATATTGATGGATCGATCTTTGTTTCTTTTTATTTTAGTGTGTGTTTTGTGTCGGATAGTTTGTTCTTCTTGCGCATTCGTCTTTTTTTTTGGATTGTTGTATTGTTAAAGATAAACCATGGTTTACAGGTAAGTGTGAATAGGTTGCTTGAAATATGACAAATTGCCTTTGCTTTCCCTATTGTATGTTGTGTTGCATCATACCACGAGATATTGTTTCCGGAGTTCACTTAACCTCATTATTTCTTTCACATTTGGCAGTCTTTAGATTGATATGTGATTTTTTATGAATTTATTTAGAATCTATTTTCTATTCCTTCTATTGTGTGTTTGCTTTTGCATAAAATGAGTCTTGTCGACGCGTAGGATGGTGCGTGTTCTGTGAAAACTGTTCACCTCATCTTAAATTCGATGTTGGCAAAGTATTTAGCACTACATTGTCTTTTTTAGCTTGAGGAACATTTTTATTTTTTTTAATTATTTGATTTTAAACTCACTTCTTAATCTTTTTTACCGTACGCTTACTCTATTCCAGAAGGTTCAGCTTTTTTATCCCGTTTTTTTCTTTTTCTTCTTTTTTCCTTTTGTGTTTCCATATGTTTTTGCACCATCCAGGATCGGATACTTTCAGACATCTAAATACTCATTCGCACAGGACCACTTACTTGAATCTTTGCAGGGTCTTCTTTAAAAAATGATAAGTGATAGCGAGATTTAAAATTATTTTTTTCCAATTTAAATCTTGAAATATTCGTTGAAATATACCAGGGAATCTGCATTAAACTCTAATCTTGACTAAAAAATAAAAAAATGAAACCTCTTCTTTAGGTTTCTTTAACGCAGACACCGTATGTGATAGATCCTTGAGGTATATTTATGATAGCTATGTTTATTATTCCTTTTTGTTCTTTTTTTTAAAATACTTATCGTTTTGGTTGTCCTTCAAAGTGGTTAATCTTCTACATTGGCTGGTGCGCTAGCATTAGGAGTAAGTACGTGCTTTATCACATATGAGTATATTCTTTTCTTACCCCCTCCCCTCTCTGTAATCATACCCTTTCCATTAGTCGAGCTTTTATACAAGCAAAAGTACTGAATCTATGGAAAGGAGCCCAAAAAGAATGATGATATTTCACTAAAGCTATCCTTATTACCCAGCAACTCGACTTCTTTACTCTATACATAGCCTAGGCCTTGGTTTAGCTTTGCTGTCGTAAAGGCTCAGACCTCGGCCCTATTAGGACTAGGGCCTGAGCTCTTGTCCGTCTACTTTTACATCAGACCTGTCCTCTGCGCGGGCTGCGAGAGGAGGACTTCTTACCATTCCATCGCCTACACGGTATTCTGGACAGCAGGAAGTCAAACGTCAAAGCTATGGGCTAATGACATGGTGAATTTTTTTAAAAAGGCAAGTTGATAGGGCCTCGAAGGCAAATTTATCTCCTTTTGGGGGGGAAGGAGGAGAAGCTGTATTGCTGTCATCGAAAATAAAAAGCGGCTAATAATATGATGCGTCATGACAATCCATGATGATGGAATCTTTTTGTGCATGGTTATGCAGGAGCTATTTAGTAAGGAAAAGGACTCATTTCAGACCGATCCATCTAAACGAGCATGTTGGATTCCTTCACCTTTTAATAGTGATGCGCCACGTTGAATATTATTGGTGTGTCCTCTTCCTGCTATCCCTCCCCTTTCTCGTCTGGCTCTAAAAGTATCTTGTTAACTTCATCACTATTTATACATGAATATTGCTATATATAAAGACTGAACACGCGCACACACAGTGAGGGTGAGTTTTCCTCGCAATATCTAAGGAAGAAATCATAGTGATAAAGGAATATGGTTACCCCATGTTTTATCTTGAATACGCTTGCTATGCTGCGGATGAAATGGCATGTCCTGACGACTCGTGAGAAAATCAAGAAAACAGATTCCGACTTATTATTTTGCTATGACGTCCTCCATGACGTCTCGCGTTCCTTTGCGTTCGTCATCGCGGAGTTAACGGATCCACTCTTGCGGAATGGCATTTGCGTTTTTTATCTTATTTTGCGTGCATTGGGCACTATTGAGGAGGATATGCGCCTCCCAACGCCGGAGAAGCTGGGCCGGCTGCGGAGCTTTTGCGAGCACCTCGCGCACGCGACCTGTGCGCCTTCTTCTTCCTCTTCTTCTTCCTCTTCTTCTTCCTTTTCCTCTTCTTTTTCTTTTTCTTCCTCTTTTTCCTCCCTTGTCGGGGCTGGACGCGAGCGGGTGCTGCTCGAGGGCCTGCCTCGCGTTCTGCGGGAGTTCTGCCGGCTGCCAAAGGCCTACCAACCGGTCATCGTCGAGGTCTGTGCGCGAATGGCCAACGTCATGGCTCTCTTCCTGCAGCGTCCTGTTATTACGAGAGAAGACTACGACCTTTATTGCCATTATGTCGCCGGGCTTGTTGGGGAAGGTCTAACGCGGCTGTTTGTCTGCGCAGGTCGAGAGCGCGCCCCCCTCGCGGACGACCTCGCGAACCCCAACCACATGGGACTTTTCCTGGAAAAAAAACGGATATTATTCGCGATTATCACGAGGACATTCGCGAGGAGCTGCCGCGGATGTTTTGGCCAAAATCCATTCGGGGGGCCTACGCGGACGATTTAAAGGCATTCAAATGCGCGGATACGAAGGCCTTGAATTGTTTGAACGTCGTGGTCGCGGACGCCTTACGACATGGCCCTTACGTTATGGAATACATCGCCTCCCTGGAAGATCGCTCGGGATTGCGCTTTTGCGCGATTCCCCAGCTCATGGTGATCGCGACCCTTTCCAAGGTTTACCACAACCCAGCTACTTTTACTACCAAGGGGAAGATCGTAAGGCCCGAGTCCTACCGGATTATGCTTGATTGCAAGAGCACTTATGACTTTGCCTGTATGTTTAGCGAGTAGTGGGAGAGCTTTTAGAATACCTTGGAGGACCAGTACGCCGAGCCTTCGCGTGACTCTGAGCGGCGTCGGGGAGGGCAAACGGCAGCCCCCCTCAGATGGGTGGGTAAATTTCCCACTAACAGAAAGGGAAAGTTTCTTCTCTTCTTTTATCTTCTTCTTTATTATTATTATTCTTTTGGGTTTGTTCAATTTTAAATCTTAATTATTTTTCTTTTTTAACTGAAGGTCTCCCTTTTTGGATGCCTGACCGCAAAAAGGATAGGTAGGTATTCTAGGGGAGTATGAGCCGGGAAGGGTTGGGGAAGGTGAGCTTATGGGGTGTTGTAGTGAAAGCTTCTGGATTCAGAATTGCATAATATTCTTTTCGAATAAACTATATACATGCCTATAGTTTACTATTACAGCTCTGTTTAAATTTTTTTTTTAAAATAACTAAATATAGATATTCTTACCCATCTATCTGACAATAGCATACTGGGCATAGTTTTGTTGGCACATCGTGTGTGTGAAATTTACTGCAAATTTAGTCAACACATTGTTTTGTGCTAAGTTCTTTGCTGGTTTTCTTCCCCTCTCCCCTTAAAAAAAAGAAAGTGATAAAACACTCTTTTGAGGTGGACAGGGCCTGTAGATGAGATGGACGCTTAAGATAACACTGTTAGCCATTATGTCTTTTTCTGAAAGCGAAAAAATATATCTTCGTTGTTGTAATCTATTTAACTTTTTTTTTTTAAAGTTCAGGGTACCTCTCCTTTCATATTTAAGGTAAGTAGGATATATTGTGTTACTGTGGGCATTCTTTTTTTTTTCTTTAACCATTAGGTGTAAATGAATGCGTTGGGAGAATGCTGTCGGTCAGTGCTCGTCATCATAGAAGGGGACGATGTTATTTTTGACGTTAATAGTCCCCACAGTCGAGGCTATCATTGCGGATGCGTTCTAAGTCATTCCCCTCAACGCGCACAAGGGGAAATTCTTCTTCAGGACTTCGGAAATTTCTGCGAGAAGACTCACATTCGGTATCTTTGCCTGGTCAAAAAAGAGGAGATCGCCGGCAGAATCCTCAAAAAAGGTCCCGAGCAGGCGCTTGAAAATCTACCGCCGATGACCGCCGTCGTTTGCTCTACCGCTGCGGAGTATTATGGCCTTTGCTCTGCTCTTTTACGCCCTTTTGTGGATAATAATAATAATAGTCAAGAAGAAGAAAAAGCTTCTTCGCAGAAGAATCTTCATTGCTTATTAGCGGTGGTCGAGCTTCCGAGAAAGGCGGCCCTTGGGCTCTCATCCACCTCCTTGTTGATTAATCCGCTGGACGAGTTCAGTTGGCTTCGCCCTCCGCCAAGTTATGCCTGCGAGCTTAGCCGATTAAAGCCGTTAAAAATTCACCATCGGGGTTGGAAAGTGGACGAAGAACACAAAAAAGAAGCACCAAAAGGGAAAAATGAAGAAAAAGAGGGGACTATGAATATGAGGAGTCGTACTGCGTGGTGCCTTTACACATGTTTAGCAATTATCCTATTCTGCGGGACTGCGGGGCGTCGACTGGGGACTTTACAAAATGGTCTAATTTATGCACGTTAGAGGCCATATTGCGTGAATTAGCTTACAAAGCAGGGCAACTTCCCAAGTATGGCTCCTAAATAATACTACTAATAATAGTAGTAATAATGATAGGTATGTGTTTGCCCTTGTAGGGGGCTGCATGATTACCCCCTAGACAAGACCAGAGCAGGTCGTTGAATAAAGGTGAAGTGTGTGAAATATTACCAAACAAACAAAAAAAGGTATTAATATAGTCATTTTGAAGACCCTTTCACATATTATTATTATTATTATTATTTCTATTCTACACATGCATATTGAAACAAGACTAGTATGACTCTAGCGTTCTTGTTTAAATATTTATGGCAAGGCTTCTTGGGATGTCTTTTTTTTTTTTTTTAAAGATGGGTTCGCGATTTAGTCTGATGCCCTTTACAGACTACTTTTGTCTAGAGCAAAGGAAAAAGAGGATGTATATATATATTTTTTCAACCCTATTTTACCCTCCTACCACTACCAGTGAATATTCTCTCTGTGCATTTAAAAATCTGCTAGTCATTTTTTTTTTATATAGGTGCGCGTTTGGAATAGATAGGAAAAACCTTTATTATTATTATTAGCACATCCTGATATTGGGTTCTTTGGATTGATAAGGGGAACAGGGTAAAAAAAGCAACGACCAATATTATCATGCTTCCACCTAATGGTAATAAAGAGAATATTACCAGCTCATCGCGGATGAAAAAAGGCGACCTTCACGAGAGCTTTTCAGCCGCCGCTATTGCCCTTACAAAGCTCTATCAGGAGTCCAATAATGCCTATGAAGAAGGCTATCGAGATGCCTTGCTTTACGTTTACCATTATGTTTTTCTAACCTCTCACACGCTCAGCCCTTCAGGAGAGGAAATTCCCAGAACAAGCCCGACAAATGGCGCTTTAAACAGTAAAGAAGGGTCTATTTCATCTGATTCTACAATAGCCTCAGAGAAATTATTAAATTTTATTCAGAAGACGTTAAAAATGCGTAAAGAAAGGCTCGCGTGTGCGAGGGGGACATCAGAAGAAGAGAAAGAAAAAGAGCCTTGTTCTTCTCCCTTAATTTCCTCTCAGGTTTTATTGCCACCTCTTATCGAGCCCCCGGCTTTCTTAAATAACCATCATACATATATCACCCCCGTCGAGGATAAAGCGCTGGGGGCTAACGATAATAATAATAATAATAATAATAATAATAATAATAATAATAATAAAAGGGGAATGCTCTTTGCTAAAGGTTCGAGAGGACCATGCCTATAATATCGCGGAGATTGACCACACGCAATTTGGTCGACTGAAGTCTTTTCTCCCGGGTAAAAAGAATCCTTGCGAGCTGGAGCCGCCGCTTTCACGAGTACGCTACCACAGCCCTGTGGATTACCGCAGGAAATAACTTTCCAGGAGGCTATGTTGTTTTTTTCTGATTTTTTTTATTTTTTTTTTACAGAAAATAGTTTAAATAAAAATGGGAAAAAGAAGAGGAAAGGCGAAGAGAGGGAGTTTGGGTTGTTTAAAAGGTGTGGTCTTTCGTATTTCGTTGCTTTTGGAGACGACTGGTGGGGTCGATGTCTTTTTTCTATTTATTAGTTGTTGTTTTTCTTCATGCATATTTTTTTTAGATGTTTAATAGTTCTGCTCACTTTAGTGCATTTTAATAAGTATCTATTAAATTATGCAACTTATTATCCTCATATTGTTTTTGAATGCTTTAAATGGAACCTTATATGTCAAACTATTCTTTTGTTTTTTATTATTATTATTGTGATCAAAATAGTAACGGATATTATTTTATAAGCAGTAAAGGATGAACTAATAATAATAAAGGAAAAGGTATAATCTTTGGCGGAAGATTACTTATGGATCTCCATATTTTCGGAAAGCCTCTCTCTCTCTATATATATATTAATGCTAATGACGAGTGCAAAGTTTGCATTGAGAAGGGAAGAGATGAGCTTTTAGCGGGAATAAAGCGAGTACCTCCAATAAAATGAAAAGAACCCCCCTTCGCCCCTGAAATTAGGGAAATATTAGACGATGTAGCCTTGCGTCGGTTCATTTTAGGGCCCGAGAAACCTTTTCGGGAAGGAGGGGCGCGCCTTCATACCGGACGAAGGGAGGGAGAAAAACTTTAGAGCTTTTCAATTGAATGCAGTCTAGCTATCTTTCCCAATAGATTTCCCTTTTTTTCCCGGTGTTATTATTGCTATGGATACAAATCTATTTCATGCAAAAGAGTGAATGGGTTTTGTCTACGGGCCTTTGGATTTATTTCACTCGAAAAAAAAATAACGTGGGGATAACCAAAAAAAGCATTTCTGCATTTTTCTTGTAAAATTTTTGAATTTTTTTCAAAATATTGGCGCATTATTTTTATTACTTTGAAATGATCCAACACTTCTTCTTTTCTACGCATTGGGTTTATTTCAAAAAACTAAAACTATATTGCAAGGAGAGGCCTGCATTTGTCTCCCTTTAATTTTAATTTTAATTTTTCCTTTCATAAGGATTTAAAGAGGCATAAACATACGCCAACTCATGGAGGAAGTTGATGGAGTAGGGCACAACGAGATCTCCTTCCCGATTCCGCATGAGAGGAAACGAAAAAGACCCTCCGAAGATATCGAGCACGAAGGAGCAGAAACTATTAATAATCATAATGATAATAGCGAAGATGAGAGCCACTCCAATGCGGCTTCTTTCTCGCTGAGCAATGGGCAATTCATTCCGTCTTTTATCGAGATCGACGACGTCACTCGAAGAAGGGGAATGCTATCCAAAGAGGCCGAAGAAGGAAATGAAAAAGACGAAGATGAAGAAGACTGCGACGAGGAAAAAGAAGAAAGAAAAGTCCCCTATCCTTCTTTTTCTTCAACCTTTGGAGAAGGGGCGTTTTTAAACCATGAAAGGGATCCAAGCAATAGCGATAACGACCGCGCGAGAGCGGAGCCCGAGGAGGGGGTTAGCCCGAAACTCTATAGCGGAAATGTCAATCTAAATTCTACCACTACTGGTCGTATGAATAATAATATGATTAATAGTAGTTCTAATACGACGACGACGATGACTACTACTACTACTACTATTAATAATAATAATAATAACAATAGCAGTGTTTTTGGGGAGTCTCGTCGAATGAAGCAGCCGACGTTGGCGGTTTACGGGGTGGTGAGCGATACGGCGGTGCTGAAAAAGGAAATTGCCCACCGCGATGGACAAATTGACGAGTTAAAAGAAAAGCTCTCGTGGGCCTGCGCGGCGTTTTCGGAAAGAGGCTCTCATATCCAACTTGTCGAGCGTCGAGTTGGGGAATTGGAGGAAAAGCTCCGTCGTTTTCAGGGCGTCATGAAAGAGGAAATGCTCCGGGCCGCCGTGCAGGGCCGTAATGAGGCCCGCCGCCTTCTTCACGAAAAGCACTTTGAGTTAGGCCAGATTGTTGTTTGGAATCATCATGGCGGCCCTTATAGTAATAATAATAATAATAATACGAATAGACAAATGTGGGTGGAGGGAAACATTATGTGCGGGTTGATTCGTCAGCTCGCGGAGGTCACTAAACGACGGGACGAGGTGGAGCTTCTTAAAAAGGCAGCTCATAATAACGTTAAGCATCTTCTTCGGCAAGAAAAGGACCGCGAGGAGTCCACGCCGGGGTTGGATACTTTTAACGCCTTGATGGAGGCCCAGGAGGAGCTTCAGCTGCGAAGTGCGGAGCACACCGCGCTGACGAATATGATCAGCACCATTCGCCAACGCCAGACCGAGCTGGAGAACGAGAAAAAGGCCTTTTTGAAAGAAATCCGGCGCATTAACGACGAGGACGCCTCCGAATACGTCGGGTGCTCGGCTTTAGGCGAAGGGGAGAGGTATATTTTAATGTACCTTTTAGGGAAAGGCGGCTTTTCGGAGGTCTGGCGGGCGTTCGACATGGCTGAAGGGTGCTACGTCGCCTGCAAAATCCACCATATCAATCGAAATTGGCCCATGGCAACGCGGCTGAATTACCGCCGTCGTGCCGAGCGAGAGCTGGATATTATGCGGGTTTTACATCACCCCCATCTGACGCGGCTTTACAACGTTTTCCCGCTTAGCGATAGCGCCTTTGTCTCCGTGATGGAGTATAGCGCGGGGCTGGATTTAGATACGTATTTAAAACGCTATCAGCAGCTCCGAGAGGCCGATGCAAGGTTAATTTTACTGCAAATCGTCTCCGCCTTGCGCTACCTTGCGAGCCTGCCGAGCCCGGTTATTCATTACGACCTAAAACCCGCGAATATTTTATTGCACTCCGCGGACCCTGGCGTGTTGGAGGTGAAGATTACGGACTTCGGGCTCTCTAAAGTTATTGCAGAAACTCGCGAGGGCCCGAGCG
>JAHSUH010000232.1:0-25857 GCA_025388415.1 Cynanchum wilfordii | reverse complement strand
TGAAGTTACTTAGATAATTTAATTAAAATTGATTTTTTTTTTCAATTCTTTTTTAGGAACTCATGACCTCCAATGTCATAAGTGAAGGTATTACCAACTAAGCTACGTCATACATGGATAATTAGATTTTCCATGTACCCCTAATCCTCTATACTACCAGAACTTAGTATATTAATCACAAATTAGTCTTCTTTTTTTTTTTTTTTTTTAATTTAAAGATAGTCAAATTAAAAATTATTGGACAAAGAACATGGACATTAAATTTTATATCTAAATTTGTAAAGAAAAAAGCTTTTACAGAAGTCATTTTAAAAAATTAAATGTTGTAATTGAAAATTATATATATTAGTTTACACATCCTGCCTAAATGCAAAAGTTTTAGTTTTTATTTGTTTCAATTTTTTCTTCTTATATTATCTAATATATTAAGAAAATTAATTTTTATTAAATATTTAAATAAAATAGCATATAAAAATTAAATTAAAAATAAAATTACAGCACAAGAAAATTATAATAAATTAAAAATAATAAAAAAATAATTAAATAATTATCAATAAAACTTTATAAATTTTAAACTTAGTTTTTTTTTTTTTTTTGTTGTTAACCATCTAGTTGCGCCTTGTAAAGTCCAACTCTTATTCGGGGAAGGTCTCACTATTAAATGATACTCAAAGTGATTGTCAAACCATCAACTTCTTGTAGCATTCATGATGCGCTTTCCCATTGGATAAAACCAAGGATTTAACTTAGCTATTCTTTTGATCGTTCAACTTAGTGAAGGAAAATGCTTACCAAAAAAAAAAACTTAGTGGAAGGAAAAAAATATTAAGGGGGGAAAAAAATTAAGTTCTTCAAATTTTTTTGTTAGACAACATATTATTTTTTAAATAAAAATAATAATACAAGTTGAAATAAATAAAGAGCATGAAAGTTAAAAGAAAAAAATAATAATAATAATTAAGTCAAGAAAAAAAATTATTATGCATCAAATAAGACAAAAAGACAAAAAGAAATTACAATAACGCCATAAAAGAAATTTCATTCTAATCTTATATATATAAGAGAAAAACATAAATATATAAGAATATTTTTTAATTTACAATAAAATTTAAAGATTTAATTTATATAATTTGTATAAATATATTAATTGATGTTTAAATTAATTTATATTTAAATAGAAAATTTTATTAACATTTACATTGAGTATTGATATAAATTTTAAAATTTTAAAATATAAATCTTATTATTTTTAGTGATAAAGATTTATTTTATTTTATTTTATTTTTAAAAAATATTTATATTATTTAAAATTTTTAAAACATAACTTAAAGTGTAATTAATTTATATATTAGTTTTATAAAAACTAACAAAAAATAAAAGAAGGTGAAGTATAGATAGAAGATAGAAATATAGAAGAATTAAGTTTTAATTTTTTAACAGATAATTTTTTTAATTAAAAATATATAAATTGAGATAAAAAATAACAAAAAGTAAATAAATCAATTCAAATTCAAAGAACTAAATAGAAGTTATAAGTATAAAAAAATATAAATTAAGATAAAGAGAATGAAATGAAAATAATAGTAATAAAAAATTAAAAGTGAGGAAAATAAAATAAAAAAGGGTAAACTTATCTCCCAATCACACTTGAGACTTGTCAAGATTTGAATCTCCAACACCGCATTAAAACTGAACGCACTTTGTCACTGCACAAATGTTCTAGATTGTATTATTTTTTACAGGAGTTTATTTATTATTGGTAGGGTTTTAGAATTACACGATTGTCGTCAAATCGGCCAAGATTAATTCAATTAAATCAATGAGCAGTTTAGGGTGTTCACCGAGTCGTTTCCCTAAGAAACCTAATCGAAATCAATTAATAAGAGAATAAAACAATAAAAGAGGGATTTTTAGATTGGGAAATTGTAGAAAACAATTAACTAATAAGAAAAACGCAAGTATCATATTTAAATATTTCAGTCCTAGGGTGATGATTCAATCCAAGTTCTTCCTCGTTCCTTAATGAATTTCCGAATTAATAAACCAATTCCTTGATTGAATACTAAATGCGATCGCTAATTAGCATTCGTATCACCAACTAACAATCAGCTAGAATTCGATTAAACAACAAAAGGATATCATAGACGATCGCCCAATCAATCAATCCAAGTTTAATCTAAGAACCGTGATAATATCAAGGCAATTCGTCAATCAACAAAATTGTCCAAAATTGAAATCAATTGCAAATATTAAAATCTCAACTTAATCCAATTAACAATCATCAAAAGAATCAAGTAAAAACACCTCTTCAATATTTAGTCAATCAATCTAAAAATTGAATTGTTAAAGTATTGAATTTAAAATTGGAAATTAGCTTAGAACCCGGAATTTGTGTAGATCATGAACTCGGAACTTGTCTTGAAATCATTCCCCGGACTGAATCGAAGCTTAGGCGGCCATCGCGGTCTCCATCTCTCTTTTCTTTCTAAATCTTGAAAACTTGGTAAAGAAAAGAATGTAGAGTATGCCTATTTATAAAGTTTTTCCTAACTTTTCATAATCCTAATAGAATAATAACTAATAAATAAAAATCCTAATTAAAATAGGAGATAATTATCTCTCTCTAATAATTAAAAATAATAAAGATAAGATAATTTGAATATATCTTTAAATATCTTGGGAATTGTTGATAGTCATCCATTCAAATTTTAATTCTTTCTCTAAAAAGACGTCTTCGTAATAATTGATGACTAAGAATAAGTCTTTTAGCCAAATCTCGCTTAATCTTTGACTTTCCACCACTATCTTCAAAACAAACATAAATTCCACAAATTAGCTTGATATCTAATCAAAAGGTAAGAGAATTAAATATAATAATTATGAAAATTTATGACTTATCAAATTCCCCCACACTTAAATCATGCTTGTCCTCAAGCAAACTACTAAACATAATTTCCGTAAAAATTATTCAGTTTATATTCAACAAGTCTATCCTTCAAGAACATGTTATTTAAAGAATGAAAGTACTCATAGTTGCCTCATCAATTATCTTTATGCATAAATAAAGAGAAATCAAACTAGAAAAATTCATATCCATTCAATACTCGCTCAATCATAAAATTTCTCCGAGGTGTAGTGTGTGTTCCAATTTTGACTTATCATTCAATCAACAGACTTCCCCTCTCAACAACTCAATACAACAGTAATTCAATCAATCAGAATTCATAACAACTAATCACAATCACCCTTCGGAATCTCAAGTTTGGTGCCACTTTTAGTTAGTACTCATAATCAATTTTTGTGGTTTCGTCTACTTTCACATATTAACTTAAATTACCCATGTAGCGAGTTCCACTTCGGCAGCTCCCGGATCACAAGGACCTTAGGGTACCGGGCATTAAGTTCCCTTCGGAAGCGGTTCTCAAGTAATCAAGAATACTCGCAAACTAACCTTATTATTATTTAGTGCAGTGGATGTTGTTTTACTTTCAATTTGAACTACCCATGTAGCGAGTTCCACTTCGGCAGCTCCCGGATCACAAGGATCTTAGGGTACCGGGCATTAAGTTCCCATCAGAAGTGATTCTCGAGTAGTCAAATCAATTTTTCTTTTCTTTATTAAAATCAATTTATATTGGTGGCATTTTTTCTCAAAATCCTTCCAAGCAACTACGACAGTCATCACAAACCCCAAATGATCTAATACCATCAACTAAGTGTTTCAAGAGTGATCCATCAATCAAACAACTCATCGAGAACTAGATGTGCGCAAATAATCGGAGATTTCCTATAATCAAGCTAGTATCAAACGTCAACAAATTTAACCAAATCAACCCTCAAGATCTTAGCATTCCGATAATTAGCAAATATCATAGGCAGAGTAAATCAAACTTCATAATCACTCATTAATATATCTTCTCGGGTAAGCTAAAAGTTTGAAAATATTCAAACAAATTGAGAAAATAACAAAAAAAAAACGGGGAAGAAAAAATTTTTTTTTAAAAATTTTATATGGAAAAAAAAAAAAAAAAAAAAAAAAAAGAAAAAAAAAAAATAATAATAATAAAAATGTTCTTCCCCCCACACTTGAATGCAACATTGTCCTCAATGTAAAACAAATATATAGATAAAGGAAAAAATAAAACAAGAGAAGGGAAAAGAAACGGCCTGGTGGTATCGGATGTAGGAGACAGATTGAAGATGGAGCTCTTCCACTGTGTGCTCCTGGAAATCTGCATAAAATTTCTTAAGCCTTTGTCCATTGACTTGAAAATGCTTTCCAGTGGTCTCGCTCATAATCTCAACTGCACCATAAGGATAAACATTAGTAACAATAAAGGGACCAAGCCACCTAGAACGTAACTTACCGGGCATCAATCTAAGACGTGAATTGTAAAGGAGGACTTTGTCTCCATTCCGGAATTCCTTTTTCTGAATTATTTTGTCATGAGCAACTTTAGTTCTTTCTTTGTAGATTCTCGAATTTTCATAAGCTGCTAATCGAAGTTCCTCAAGTTCTTGAAGTTGAAGTTTTCGATGAGTACCAGCTGGGTTGATGTCCATATTGCATTGTTTAACCGCCCAATACGTTTTATGTTCCAACTCAACTGGTAAATGACAAGCTTTACCAAATACTATCCGGTATGGGGACATGCCAATGGGAGTTTTAAATGCAGTACGATATGCCCATAATGCATCATCTAATCGTTTACTCCAATCCTTGCGGTTAGGTTGGACTGTCTTTTCTAAAATTTGTTTTATCTCCCTATTGGAAACTTCGCTTGGCCATTCGTTTGTGGGTGGTAGGCTGTGGATACCTTATGAACAACTCCATATTTTCGGAAAAGAGCCTCGATACTCCTATTACAAAAATGAGTACCTTGATCGCTGATAATTGCTTTAGGAATACCAAACCTGCAGAAAATATGAGTTCTAACAAAATCTACAACCACAACAGCATCATTAGTTCGAGTAGCTTTTGCTTCCACCCACTTAGAAACATAATCGCATGCAAGGAGAATGTACACAAAACCAAAAGAACATGGAAAAGGACCCATAAAGTCAATACCCCAAACATCAAAAACTTCACAGAATAATATTGGTTGTTGAGGCATCTCATTCCTCCTAGTCATATTTCCAGTGTTTTGGCAACGTGTACAACATTTACAATAATCATATGAATCACGGAATAAAGTAGGCCAATATAATCCAGAATCTAATATTTTCCTAGCAGTTCTTTGAGAACCAAAATGACCACCACATGCAAGTGTATGACAAAATTTCAAAACGGAAGAGAATTCAAAATCGGGAACACATCTCCGAATGACTTGATCACTACAAATACGCCACAAATAGGGATCATCCCAAACATAATATTTAGATTCACTCCTTAACTTATTAACTTGGTGTCTACTAAAATGTGCAGGTATTTCATGAGAAACTAGAAAATTAACAATATCTGCATACCATGGATCCTTACCTTTTAGCCGATAAAGTTGTTCATCCGGAAAAGTGTCTCGAAGGGGTACTTGTTCCATTGCATCGGTGGAAGAGACTATTCTGCTCACATGATCAGCAACTAAATTTTCAGCACCACTTTTATCTTTGATCTCAATGTCAAATTCTTGGAGAAGTAACATCCATTGGATAAGTCCGGGTTTTGCTTCAGGTTTCTTCAACAAGAATTTTAAAGCTGCATGATCGGAATAAACAATAACTTTAGTACCAAGTAAATAAGATCGGAATTTATCTAAAGCAAACACCACAGCTAAAAATTCTTTTTTTTTGTAGTGGTATAGTTGGTTTGAGCAGAATCTAAAGTTCGCGAGGCATAAGCTATAACATGAGAAATTTTATCAACTCTTTGGGACAAAACTGCTCCCAATGCATAATTGGAAGCATCACACATCAACTCAAAAGGAAGATCCCATCGTGGTGGTTGAATAACAGGTGGAGAAGTAAGTCTCTCCTTCAATTCATCAAACGATTCTTTGCGGTGATTATCAAAAACAAAATCAGTCTCCTTTTGCAATAATCGTGAAAGAGGAAGTGCAATTTTACTGAAATCCTTAATAAATCTTCTATAAAAACCTGCATGACCAAGAAAAGAACGCACGTCCCGAACACAAGTAGGATAGGGTAAGGAAGTAATTACATCAACCTTAGATTTATCAATCTTAATACCATCTTTGGAAATGACATGGCCTAACACAATGCCTTGCTCTACCATAAAATGACATTTTTCAAAATTTAAAACTAAATTCTTTTCAATGCATCTATTTAAAAACGGCTCCAAGATGTTCTAAACATTCATCAAAAGAATTTCCATAAACGATAAAATCATCCATGAATACTTCCATACAATGTTCTAAAAAATCGAAAAAATACTAACCATACATCGTTGAAAAGTACCCGGAGCATTGCAAATTCCAAAAGGCATTCTTCTATAAGCAAATGTACCAAAAGGACAAGTAAATGTTGTTTTCTCCTGATCCTCGGGAGCTATATGAATCTGAAAGTAACCAGGAGAATCCATCTAAAAAACAATAATGAGACTTACCTGCTAATCTTTCGAGCATTTGATCAATAAATGGTAAAGGAAAATGATCTTTCCTCGTTGCTTGATTCAACTTCCTATAGTCAATACAAACTCTCCAACTGTTTTGTATTCCGGTAGGCACAAGTTCATTTTTCTCATTCTTTACCACTGTAATTCCTGTCTTTTTAGGAACAACTTGCACTGGACTCACCCATTTACTATCGGAAATAGGATAAATAATACCAACAGAAAGTAATTTACTCACCTCTTTCTTAACAACATCTAAGATTGTGGGGTTTAGTCTTCGTTGAGGTTGTCTCACTGTTTTAGCTCCATCCTCTAAAAGGATCCTATGCATGCATACGGAAGGACTAATACCGGGAATATCGCATAATGTCCACCCAATTGCTTTCTTATTATTTTGTAACAACTTTAACAACTTACTTTCTTGATCGGATTCAAGGTTATTAGCAATAATGACAGGTAATTTTTCTCCCCCTTCTAGATAAGCATACTTAAGATTGTTTGGTAAAGGCTTAAGTTCTAGTGTAGGTGGTTCTTGAATAGATGGAACTATTCTAGTGGATTTTACTTCATTAAAATTTTGAACATGTGCACTACAACAATCATCATCCATATAATCATCAATAAAATCAACACAATTTATAACTTGAGAAGAATTTAAATGAGGAACATCCTCATTCGAAACATACTTCAAGTTATCATCAATTTCACAACATGCATGTTTCTCAGGAAAATCAACAATATCATCTATCCCAACTAAATCGGTAAAATCAGTAAACGAATCAATACTCAGAGAATCATCAAAAGAATATTCGGATGGCAAATCTAACATATTTACTTGGGAAATAGAATGTTCCTCTGAAGGATATTTCATGGCATCAAATATATTAAAATGAACTACATCACCACCAAATTCCATAGTAAGAGTACCATTTTGCACATTAATTATAGTTTTTGCAGTTTTTAAGAAAGGCCTGCCCAAAATTAATGGTGCATGTTCGTTTACCTTATCATCTTCCATCTCCAAAACATAGAAATCAGCAGGAAAAATAAGGTTTTTTACTCTTACCGGAACATCTTCCAAGACACCTGTAGGATATGTTGTGCTTCTATTTGCTAACTGAATCACCACACCTGTACGTTTAAGCTCTCCAACCTGTAAAGAAGAATAAACAGAGTGAGGCATAACATTAATTGAAGCACCTAAATCTAACATAGCATTAGTGAAGTGAAGTTCTCCAATGGTGCAAGGTATAGTGAATGTTCCAGGATCTTTGCACTTTGTAGGCATAGCCGGTTGAATTAATGCTGAAACATTCCTTCCTAAACTGACTCTTTCATTCCCTTTCAATTTCCTCTTGTGAGTGCACAATTCCTTCAGAAACTTGGCATACTTAGGAATCTGTTTAATTGCCTCTAATAAAGGAATGTTCACTTCTACTCTTCTAAATGTGTCCATAATCTCTTTTTCTAAATTTGCTTCAACTTGTTTCTTAGATTGAGTCATTCTGTTTGGAAATGGTAGAGGTCTGCTAGAAGACTCTATAACCTTACTATCTGCTTCGGAATTTGTTGTTTGATTTGTAGGATTCACTGGATCCTTCAACTCTTCTCCACTTCTTAATGTAACAGCACTTACATTACCTCTTGGATTCGGAATTGGTTGAGATGGAAACTGTCCAGAACCTTGACTTTTTACCTCATTAAGACCAGTAGCAAGCTGACTAATCTGTGTTTGCAAATCCTGTATACTAGATTCTTCTCTCTGTTGAAATTGAAGATTATTTGTTGCCATCTGCTTCACTAAATCCTCAAGACTAGGCTCATGTTTTGAATTTTGCTGTTGTTGCGATGGTCTTGATTGTTGTTGTTGTCCTGAAGTATTCCCATATCTAAAATTTGGATGGTCTCTCCATCCAGGATTATAAGTTGATGAATATGGATCATATCTTTGTTGTTGATTTTGTTGGAATGGTCTACCGGGAAAAATTCCAGCACAACTTTCTGTAGTATCCTGAATTTGAGGACATTGATCCGTGGGATGCATATATGATGCACATATACCACAAAGAGTGGCAGGAACTTGTGTTTGCGTCTTTCCCAATGCAAACTGCCTAATCAAACTAGCTAACTCCTCAATCCTATTCTCAATTCTTAATTGATCGGTTGTAGAAGACTGAAGTTCATTCACGGCTCTAGTCGGATATGATGCTCTAGTGCCAAACTGTTGTGCATTCCGAGCCATATTTGATATTAAATTCCTAGCTGCAATAGGTGTCTTATCTACTAAAGCTCCTCCTGCAGCTGCATCTATCATACTTCTATCAATAGGTGAAAGACCTTCATAGAAATACTGAATCAACAACCGATCACTAATCCGATGATGAGGACAACTTGCACAAAGTTTTTTAAACCTTTCCCAATATTCATGTAAAGTTTCCCCATGATTCCTCTGCGATACCACATATATCCTTTCTAATTGCAGCAGTTCTAGATGCTGGAAAAAATTTCTCTAAAAATGATTTCTTTAAATCATTCCAACTTGTAATGGAAGTTGGTTCAAGATAGTACAACCAATCCTTCGCCACTCCATCCAAAGAGAAAGGAAATGCCCTCAACTTAATTTGTTCCTCTGTAATCTCCCTAGGCTTCATTGTAGAGCAAACAATATGAAATTCCTTAAGATGCTTATGAGGATCTTCACCTGCAAGACCATGAAATCTAGGCAACAATTGTATTAGACCAGATTTAAGTTCAAAATGAGCTTGTACTTCCGGATACTCTATGCAAGCATGTTGTAAATTCATATCGGGAGTTGCTAATTCCTTAAGTGTCCTATTATCATTATTATTTCCAGCCATGATTTCACAATCAAAAACTTGTTTAGAATTATCAAGTGTCAAATCTTTAAACAATTCACTAATAATTTCAACACTATGAGATTTTTCTTGTTCGTTCTTCTTATCCCCGAGTTGTTTATGAAAAGTTCTATCAATTTCAGGATCAAAATCAGCTAACTTACTAGTAGATGACCTGGTCATAAACAAAGTTCAAAGAAAAAAAACATAAGGAGATGCAAGCAACTAATCTAAAAACACCAAAAATTACTAAAATTAAAGCAAAAAATACTTAAAAATTCGAAAAAGTGGTCAAAACGACGAAATTTGGCCAAAACGTGGCTTGGGTCACTGCCTAGAAGGCAGTGAGTATTTCTTCCCACGACCCAAAACCTTTGGACACCAAAACTCAGCTCAATCGGCGATAAAAATTCTGACCAGAACAGTGTGAACAGTAAAATAAACGGAAATTTTCAAATTTCTACCTAAACACACAACCAAAACGCGAATAAAAAGTTTCAAACAACTAAAAACAAATAAAAGACAGATTCTTATTATGATTTAACGATTATGGCTTCCCCGGCAACGGCGCCAAAATCTTGGTAGGGTTTTAGAATTACACGATTGTCGTCAAATCGGCCAAGATTAATTCAATTAAATCAATGAGCAGTTTAGGGTGTTCACCGAGTCGTTTCCCTAAGAAACCTAATCGAAATCAATTAATAAGAGAATAAAACAATAAAAGAGGGATTTTTAGATTGGGAAATTGTAGAAAACAATTAACTAATAAGAAAAACGCAAGTATCGATTTAAATATTTCAGTCCTAGGGTGATGATTCAATCCAAGTTCTTCCTCGTTCCTTAATGAATTTCCGAATTAATAAACCAATTCCTTGATTGAATACTAAATGCGATCGCTAATTAGCATTCGTATCACCAACTAACAATCAGCTAGAATTCGATTAAACAACAAAAGGATATCATAGACGATCGCCCAATCAATCAATCCAAGTTTAATCTAAGAACCGTGATAATATCAAGGCAATTCGTCAATCAACAAAATTGTCCAAAATTGAAATCAATTGCAAATATTAAAATCTCAACTTAATCCAATTAACAATCATCAAAAGAATCAAGTAAAAACACCTCTTCAATATTTAGTCAATCGATCTAAAAATTGAATTGTTAAAGTATTGAATTTAAAATTGGAAATTAGCTTAGAAACCGGAATTTGTGTAGATCATGAACTCGAAACTTGTCTTGAAATCATTCCCCGGACTGAATCGAAGCTTAGGCGGCCATCGCGGTCTCCATCTCTCTTTTCTTTCTAAATCTTGAAAACTTGGTAAAGAAAAGAATGTAGAGTATGCCTATTTATAAAGTTTTTCCTAACTTTCTAATCCTAATAGAATAATAACTAATAAATAAAAATCCTAATTAAAATAGGAGATAATTATCTCTCTCTAATAATTAAAAATAATAAAGATAAGATAATTTGAATATATCTTTAAATATCTTGGGAATTGTTGATAGTCATCCATTCAAATTTTAATTCTTTCTCTAAAAGACGTCTTCGTAATAATTGATGACTAAGAATAAGTCTTTTAGCCAAATTCTGCTTAATCTTTGACTTTCCACCACTATCTTCAAAACAAACATAAATTCCACAAATTAGCTTGATATCTAATCAAAAGGTAAGAGAATTAAATATAATAATTATGAAAATTTATGACTTATCAATTATCTTTAAAAAAAAATTTGTTTCATTAAAAAAAATATTAGTTTTTTTAGTTGGTGGGATAGTTGAAAGTGTGCGCAATTTGTCACTACACCAGTATCCTAAATTGTATTATTTCTTACAGGAGCTTTATTTATTAACTTTAAGGAGATTTTTGTTTTATATAAAAAAAAAATCACAATACCTGACAGTTGATCCTTCAATTTTAAGTAAAAGATATATACATTCTACCGCTGAGCTACACAATTTATATTGTATTTTAAGAAAACAATTTAACATATATAAAAATTATAAAAATAGCAATTGTTTAAAATTATAAAACAAAAATCTTCTTAAAGGTAATAAATAAAACTACGGTAAGAAATAAAACAATCTAGGACACTGGTGTAGTGGTAAAGTGCGCACACTTTTAGCTTGCGGGTGGGGATTCAAAACCCGACAAATTCAAGGCACAATAGAAGTTAGGATTTCTAAAAAAATTATGTATATTCATTAATGGTTTTAAATCTTCTCCATTTGGTCAAACAACCCACAATTTATCCCACCCAAATAGTAATATGAATGTCATGAAAAATGTAAATACAAAGTAGAAAAAAGTGTGTATATATATAAAATTTTCTAAAGAATCACACAAGTGCATTGAATTTTTTGGTGCATTTAATGTGACAACTAATAGTAGAAATACCAAACATGGGGAAATTATCTATATAAATCAGAAGAATTTTCGATCTCTTTCTTGCCGCCAACTTGGAGATTATAAATTATAATAAATGAATTTCGAATCTTTTTCTTTCTCTTATTTTTTTCAATTTTATATTCTATTATAAAGAATAATCAACTAATAATAATTTTAATTATTAATTTTAAAAAACGTAAATTATATCAATTTTATAAAGTGACAAATGAATAATAATCTAAAATATATTCTTATTGTAACCCTTATAAAAAGGGAGAATATATATATATATATATATATATAATATTGACAAATTACTAAATTATACATTAATACATGGTTTAAAAATGACAATATATATACTAATTAGTGATATGATTAATATATGACTCCACTAGAGTTTTCCTCAAAGGGAAAAAGAAAAATATAAATATAACACAAATTGCTAAATTCATAGATATTGAAACTTTTGGTTTACGGAAAAATGTATTGTAAATGTTATACAAAGTTATGGATTTTGACTCTAGTTATTAGCGCAATGTAAGAGTCACCTTTTCCCAAATCAACACTTTGCTTCTAAAATCGGGACTGGATTTGAATTATTCAAAGTAGTGATTTCAATTATTAGATAGTTTAAAAAAAAATTATATATTGATAAATTATAAGTTAATAATGTGGTGAGAGAATTGACAAATTACTAAAAGTTATGGTGATATAACATAAAATTATTAATGTATCATTAATAAATATGTAAGTTGACAATTATTGGTGATTTTAGTCATTAATATTTGATCATTAGGTATATTAGGTTCCAAACTCTCCCTTTTCCAACAAAATAAAAAGAAATACTAACATTCGACTTTTTGATAAATTAAATATTTTTAGAAAAAAATAACATTGAAAAAAAAACCTAACACGCTAAAATTAAATATTAATTCTCAAATTAAAAGGACCAAACATATTAAAAGGCCATATGTTAGGAGTATTCTTATAAAAAGGAACATTAACACTCAACTTTTTGATAAATTAGGTTATTTTAGACAAAATAACATACTAAAATTACATATTAATTATCAAGTTAAAAGAATCAAATAAAATGTTATAATTTTTTTTAAAAAAAAAAATATTGTTTTAGTCCTTATATTATTTTTGTTGGACAAATGAATTTTTTTTTCTTGGATTATCATATTCCTAATTTATTTTTAATTTAAAAAAGGTTCTTTTTCATCAAATTTTATCAATTTTTAACAAACTAAAATTCACATTCCAACCATGTGTAAGTCTCGTGGAGGATATTTTTGTCATTTAGAATCTCATTAACTGTCTCATGTCTTAATTAATCTCTTATTTCTTTAATTGAACTAACTTAAGGAGGGGAATATCGAAGAATGGAAGAATTTTTTTTTTTTTTTTAAGTTGAAATTAGAAAAATATATATATTATTAATATATAAATTAATTAATTATAGTTTAAAACGTGCTTGAAAAAGTAAAAAATATAAAAAAATCTTAACCAAAAAAAAAAAAAAAAAAATTCTAGTCCTTGTATTGTTTGTTTTAGACAAAAGAATTCTTACCTTATTATTATTATTATTATTATTATTAGACCAACGAAATCTCATTTTATTTTTAATTGGACAAGAGTCCTTCTCATCAAATTCTATCAATTTTTAGCCATCAAAATTTACGTTTCAAGTACGTGTAAATCTCATGGAGAATACTTTTATCATTAAAAATCTCATTAACTAACTTATAATTTAATGAAACATTTATTTCTCCAATCAATTTAACTTATGAGGGAGAGACCAAAAAAAAAATAAGAATTTTTCAAAGACAATTGAATGAAATTGAAAGAAAGAATGATTTATTAAGATATGAGTTAGTTAATTAGATTGTAAATGACAAGTATTTCCTTTATGGGAATTACATGTGATTGAAACGATAAGTCAATATTTATAAGGGTAAAAATTTTTGGTAACACCTAAACTATACCAAAATCCAAGTCTATCACCTAACCAATTTTTGTCCCCCTAACGACACTCAAACTTTTAAAACGTACCACAATCCGCCCTTCTATCCAAATTGGCCGTTAGGTCATTAATTTTCCGTCAAATCACACTTTTTACTGTGGCAGGTAGGGGCATTTTTGTCCACCCAAGTGACTGCGCGGTCTTTTTTTTTTTTTTTTTGGCCTTGTCATTTTCAAACCAAAAAAAAAGGAAACTTTTTCAAATCAAACACTTGTACTTTGAAGAATTTCATGCAAAAATCACAGTAGTCATGTAATCAACATTTCAACTTCAAATATGTACGTCAACTAGATTGTCGATTGGGTTAACCATCGAAATGGCACAGAGGTTTAATGAATGGGTAATCAAACGAAGTTCGAACAACTACATCGATCCTTACACGCTTTATGGTAAAGATTCAAACTTTTCTTTATAATGTAGACTCAAAGATGAAAAGATGATTTCTTTGAGTGTTTTTACTTCGTGCTTTATTTATTGGAAATAGAGGGTTAATTATATGTTTTATTAGTCATTGGAAATGGAGGGTGACTATTGTGGTTTACTTAATTTCTGTTGGTTTAGTAATTTATAAATACAAGAAAAACTGGCATTTGCGACCAATTTTTGCGACGGCCACAAATCCGTCGCAAAATTGCGAATTTTTTTGGCGGCGGCCAAAAAATCGCAAATTGCAACTAATTTTTGCCACGGCCAGAAATCTGTCGCAAATTGCGACCAATTTTTGCGACGGCCACAAATCCGTCGTAAATTGTGACCAATTTTTGCGACGGCCACAAATCCGTCACAAATTGCAACCAATTTTTGCGACGGCCACAAATTTGTCGCAAATTGCGACCAATTTCTGCGATGGCCACAAATCCGTCGCAAATTGCGACGGCCTCAAATCCGTCGCAAATTTGCCACCAAATATGCGATGGGCATCTAAGCCGTCCGATTTTTGCGATGTATTTTTTCGTTGGATATATAAAATTCAATATATTTTATATTCAAATTTAAGTTTTTTGTTTTATTTATATGTGTAATTATAATTTGATAGTTTAAATTTTATGTTTTTATATTCTAATAATATAACAAAGATAATATAATTTCTCCTTTCTTCGTAATATAATTTTTTACTTATTTGTATTTAAAATTATAAAAGTGTATAACAATACTCAATAGCAAAGATAATATATTTTTGTTTATATTATTATTTTATTATATTAGTATTTATATAAATCAATAAATATTTGGTTTAATCTTTTTCTTAATTATTATTTTTAAAATTTTTAATTATCATCTTTTTCTTTCCTTAATTTGAATTGGCATCAAAGTTTGGTGAAATCTTAAAATGGGATTTTAGTTTATTTGAAAATTTATAGGAGGAAAAACTTTATTTTCTAGGTTTTGGAGGGAGAATTTTAGAAAATTTTGAATTTTGAATTTTGAATTGTTTTTGCGACCAATTTTTGCGACCGATTTTTAGCCTTTGCAAATTTGCGATCAATTTTGTGACGGCCAGCTAAGCCGTCACAATTTGCGACTGAATGTTAGCCGTTGTTATTTTACAACCGATTTTGCAACGATCATCGGGAAAGATAGGATGCAAATATTTGATATATTTTATTAGAAATATAATATAATTTATATTGAATTATTATAATAATATAGTAAAGATAATATAATTTTGAAATGAAGTTTTAGTTTATTTAAAAAATTGTTGGAGGGAAAACTTTAATTTCAGTTTTGGTGGGAAAATTTTGGCAAATTTTGAACATTTTGTATTTGTTTGAAATTTTGAGGGAAAATGACCAAGAGAAAATTTTAATATGTAGCATTATTGTAATATTAACTTAATATATATAAGAATAAATGAAATGGACAAAATCTTACTTAGCAGGTATCCCACTTACAACAATCTAGAGAAATAATCTCCATTAGTATTAACACATTATCTAAAAATAACCATATCCACTTAGCATCATCTTTATTATATGAAAATATATATATCGAATTGACTTTGAGTATCGAATTGACTTTGAGTATATACTTAGTTTCTATTTGTTTTTATTTACTGTTACAGATGTTGATGATGATTGTTTTACTTTAAATTTTTTCTTTGGTGTGATGTTTTAGGAGGAAAAGGGATATTGAAGTTATAAGGATAGAAATTGGAAGTATGTTGACTACTGTGTAAAGGATAAAATGAGCATGTTGGAGATTAATTTGATGCTTTGAAGAAGATGACCAAAATTAAAGAGTGTATGGTTTACTGTTATCTAGAACCTGTAGGGGATTTAAAAAATGGATTGAAGTTAGTTATAAATGATGAAGACATATTAGCTATGTGTGAATGGGTACCAAGATTTAAAGTGATTGAATTCTATGCGGAAGTTAGAGATAAACAAAGTATACTAGATTACTTGAAAAAAAAAATGAGTTGCAAAAGGAAATTGTTGTGAAAAGTTCTATTGTGATAGAGGAGATAGAAGAAGAGAGCTCACATAGGAACATTGTTAAAACAAAAAAGAAAAGAGTTGCTTCAAAACCATTGTTATTGGAGAGGAAAGGAGATCTTGAACCTATTGTGGATGAACTGATACCCTCGGAACATGTTGGTTCTAAAGTGAGACCCTCAAAACCTATTGCAAATAAGTATGAACCTGTTGAAAATGAAGTTGCTCCCATAGATGTTGTTGTAGATGAGTTGATGCCTTCTTATCATGCTGTACTAGAAACTGAAATTGAAATTCCTGAAGTTACTAGTAATGAAGTTTGTTATTATGATGATGTTTAGTGGCAAGCTTTAGTTGAAGATGTAATGACTCAACTTGAGGGTGTCAATGAAGTTCAAGACACACATATTGGGGCTAGGGTAGCAAGGGAAAATGAGGGTCATAGATAGACTGATCAAGTGGTTGAAGAGTAGGAAGTTGTCACACAAGTTGAGAAAGTTGTAATTGGAAATGAAGGGGATCCCCAAGTTAATGAAGCAGCAAATGATGATGATGATGAGAATGAGGATAATGAGGATTATGAACAAGAGCATTTCACGGATAATTATTATTATTGCAGAGATGATGAAATGTTTGACAACAACACTGAACCCGTTATGGAAGAAACTGAAATGCATGATCAAGGTATAGACGAGGGACATGATAGTGATAATAGAGATGAGCTACATAGTTGCAATGAAGACTCGAATAGTGAAGAGGATGAACTCATAAATAGGTAAGTATATTTTGACTTAAATAGAGATATGGAGATGCCAAATTTTCAGTTGGGGATGAGGTTTTTAGGGAGGGAAGAGTTTAAAGAAGCTGTGAAAAACTATTGGATCAATGAAGGGAAAGTTTGTATGTTTAGACCATCGGAACCAAAACGTTTTAGGGCAATTTGTAAAACTGTTGGTTGTAAGTGGTTCATTTCTGCATCCTATTAATGAATAACAAAGACAAAAGACTTTGTTGTTAAGTCCATGAATTTGACTCACAATAACTACAATCATCAATGGAAAAATAGACACATTACTACTAGATGGGTTGCAAACCGATACATTGAACGAATCAAAGTGAATCCGAATATGTCCGCCATTTCTATTAGACAAAACATCGATGAGGAATACAAATTAGAGATGTCAAGAATAGCTGCATATAATGCAAGAAGATTGGCAAAGAATATGATCGTTGGTGATATGGAAGACCAATATAAGCGTTTGTGGGATTATAAGGCTGAGTTAGAGTGAACTCATCCAAATTCGACTATGGAAATTGAACACGAGGATTTCAGGAAGGAGGGTAGAAAACCAAGGTTTAAAAGGCTCTATATCTACCTAGGTCCAATGAAAAAGGGTTTCTTACATCATGTAGGCCATTAATATGGGTAGACGGTTGCCACATAAAGGGTTGTCTAGAGAACAACTACTTGCAGCAATTAGAATGGATGGAAACAATGGTTGGTGGCCTATTGCTTGGGCATTTGTTGAGAAAGAGGCAGTTGAGCAGTGGAGGTAGTTTTTCAACTTACATGCGGCTGATTTGGATATTCAGGGACATGGGGGGTTCGGGTATACATTCATCTCAAATAGACAAAAGGTAATTATAATAACATTCTAACATGTCAACCTTTTATAGTAGCATGCTAATATGTTTTTTCTTTATTATTTCAAGGACTAGATGCTGCTTTATCAAAGGTTTTACCTATGGCTGATCACAGATATTATTTGCAGCATATGTACAGAAATTACAAGAAAATACACAGGAGAAAGACTTCGAAGGACATGCTATGGAAGATTGTTGGAAGTACCAACAAAAGACTGTATGAGAGGGCTTTGAGAGAGTTGGAATTGTATGACAAAGATGCTTGGAGTTGGGTTATGAATGAGACAAAGCTTGAGCATTGGGTTAGGGCATTCTTCCCAAGTTATGTCAGGTCGGATATGTTGTGCAACAACTTGTGTGAATCATTTAATGAAAATTTAAAGAGTCCTATCGAACCCTGGACAAAACGTTTAAAACCATGCATAATAGCACCTAAGGGAGAGAGATCCAAAGAGTCCCCATAAAATTGAGTCACAATAACCTGCCAATCTGATTTCACATGAATACTTGTCCACCAATGAGGAAGGACCCGAGCCGGACTTTCCCATAATCCCATCAATTCTGCATGAGCCACCGAAGTCGCAGAAATAATCCTCCCCGTTCCCGCCCGAAGCGGCTTCCCCCTCTCATCCAGTAACACAAACCCAAAACTTGCCACCCCATCTTTAAACGCCGCATCAACATTCAGCTTCACCCAACCAGTCTCCGGATGCTTCCATTTTATTGCGGATCCCGACTTCATCACCTTCGGATCGGACATGATAGAAGCCCTATCAAAATCTAACAATTGTTGTAAACCCCGTTGCACTATAGCCTTTGGCAGCGCGTCTGCCCCTTGAAACAACAATCTACTACGCACATTCCATATCTCCCACAGAATCATAACTATCCTTGCTAATATACCAAGATCAAAAACTTCATATTCCTTAACCAAGTGCATATAATCAATCCAAGAACTAGCTTTCATGAAGATAATAGAAGCAAGTATGTCGAAACACAACCAGACCATTTTAGCATAAGGACAAGTCATAAAAATATGTGAGTCACTTTCCATGGAATTACCGCAACGGGGGCAGTTATACGGTCCTGCAATACCCCGACGTAGCAGATTCGACCGACATGGTAAAGAGTGGTGACACAACCTCCATGCGAAGTGCTTCACTTTGGGAGGGATAGGAAGCTCCCATATAATAGCCCAAGAGGAATTGCCAGTGGACGAAGAAATACCTCCATCCCCAAAGAATAGTTCCTGCATGCCCACCTTATAAGCTGAAGCAACCGCAAATTGTCTTGTAGGCGTATAGTGCCACACGAGACAATCCTCACCCCCATTCGGACATAACGGCAGAGATAAAATCAACTTTTGTATCCCGTCCGTTGAAAATGGATGCAATCAGCTGCCTTCTCCATTTCCCATCCTCAATCAAGTCTGCCACCCTTAATTGGTCCTGTAAAAATAGAAACCTAGAACTAATGCGAAAAGATGGTGCAACTGGTAACCAAGGGTCAGATAGGGCCCTAATTTGTTGGCCATTTCCCACCCGCCACCGGAGGCCTTTAGCCAATAACTCCCTACCATGTAATAGAGATCTCCATAGATAGGATGGATTCGTACCGACCCCGGCCGTCATGAAGTCAGTATTTGGAAAGTATTTTCCTTTAAGGACCTGTGCAGCTAGGGAATGCGGATAAAGCAAGAAGCCTCCAACCTTGTTTAGCTAATAGAGCATTGTTAAAAACCTCCATATCCTTAAAACCAAGACCCCCCCGAGCTTTCAACATGCAAAGACGCTTCCAAGATATCCAATTCAATCCATCACTACTTCCATTCCGCCACCAAAAATGACGGATGGCTTTTATTATACCATTGATAATACCTTTAGGCAGCTAATACAATGACATAATATACGTGGGAATAGCTTGAAGCACAGATTTAACCAATATCTCCTTACCACCGCGCGATAATAATTTTTCTTTCCAACCATGAGTTTTCTTCCAAATCCTATTCAAGACAAAAGAAAAAATCTGTTTCTTCGAACATCCTATTACCCTATTTAGAATTAAGTCAATATTTATAATTTTATTTAAAATAAAATTATAATTGTATTAAAAAAATATTAAGATGTATTTAGAAAAATAAGTACGTATGAAAAGATTATTTTGAAAAATAAAATTATATTTGGAAATATGTATCCTATTTATTTACCCATTCTTTTACAAGGCCGCCGTAACAGTTTACTTCGCGTGGCGTCTTTTTGACTACATGCTTTTGCTGACAAAAAAGAAAGCAAAGAAAATTAACCGCCATTTAATTTTCTTTTCCCTTTTTTTCCTCAAGTTATGTATTTTATTAATTTTGATTAATTTTTTAAGATTTTAATCTCTCTATTTTATAACACAAAATATTTTGAATGAATTTGAATCGTATTTTTAAGTTATATTTACATCTAAATTAATTTTAACAATCTCTATATTATTTTTATTCTTTTCATTATATTTTAGCTAATAATAAATTACAATTCTTAATTATTTTTTCACAATTTTATTTATTTGTTTTCCTATTCATTGTTCAATTTTTATACGACAACTTGTTTATAAATATGTAATTTATATTATTAAATTAGAGTAAATATAGAGAAATAGTAAGGTTGTGATTTCGTATATATATAATTGAAATATGATTAATGTTTGATATTTGTTCATTGCTGATATAGTTTGGTTAGTAAGCACGTTTTTGTAGTGTCTGTTTCCACACGTAAAAGGAAGATAATAAAGAAAAATCTAAAGGGTTAATTTTTGGCCTTTATTTATGGGCAGCCATGAGATGACCAAAAAGAAGTCACATGACTTGACCAAAACAAAAATAATTTTGTTGGTTTTTTTTGACCACTAAGAAATTAATTGATTAACATAATTAAATGTTTATTCTTATTTTAAATCACGATTAAAATAATAATAATAAATTAGAATCTTCTTTAATTTATCATATTAGAAACTTTTTTTTTCCCTCAAGTTATATATTACTACTAAGTTAATATTTAATCACATTAAAAAAAAAATCTGATTATTAAGTTCTTATATTATTGACATATAAATGCGTAAGAGTCTCGCGAATGTTACAAGACATCATAAATTTGAAACTTATTATGAGGTCTTATATCAAGAAAAAGTTAGATTTTGTAAGTATAACTCGAATTGAATTTCAATTAGTCAAATAAAAAAATTTTAAAAAAAAAATCTAATCAAGAATGTAAAAAAAAATATGCTTACATCATCTTTTGAATTAAAAGAATAAAATATTATTTAATTAATTTCTTGTTAAACAAAAATTCATTTTAAATTATTAGCGGAAAAGTATAATGTACGTAAAATAACAAGTAGAGTACTTACTTTAAATACATTTAATTTAGATGCATTATCTTTTTAAAATCAATGTATCCATACATTAATTTATATATTAAAAAAAAAACATGTTCACTAATAGATAACTCAAGAAAAGTTGGGTAATCAACAAGACATAGTACAAAAGGTTTTAAAATTATGCATAATTACTTATTAAAAAAAAAAATTATTCATAATTTATAAAATATTTCTTCCATATTTTTTTTATTTGTCGCGTGTAAAAAAATACATATTAAAATTAATGTATCATTTAGTTGAAAAGACTAAGCATATATTTTGACTTTATTTTTTTTAATAAAAATAATTAATAAGTATGAGTTATATATAAAATATTAATTATAAGAATATGAAAGAAAAAAATATAAACAAATACACATTAATTTTTTTTATAACAAGTTAAAAAAAAAATCTTATTTATCATGTGATAATTAAAATAAAAAAAAAAGGGGAAATAGCCTTTTTTTTCAAAAAAAATATATATATTATTTCTTTAATAAAGGTGATATTATATATACACTTTATGATAATTAATTTAATTAAGTTTTTTTTTAAGAATAGGATACGGATATTTAATTAAGACATGCTTATTTGTAAAAGGTTTAAGTTACGTAGAAGCAACTTCCATTTTTATTTCATTAATTTATGCCAATTAAAAAAATAAAATAAAATGGTGAAAGTATTTCACCCGGTTCAAATAAGGAAGAATTTATGATATTTAAAATTCCAAGTAGGATTTGTTATTAAATTATGAAATTTTTATGACTCTTAAGTTTCTTTTCCTCTTTTAGTTTTTACTCTAAACCTTAAGTTTTACTTGCTACTTTATATTTTGATTAATCAAAAAATAAAATAAAATAAATTGATTTTTTTATACTACAAAAATATTTTAAATTAATAATAAATATTTAAATTTATCATTATATTTCATAACATATTATTATATTGGAATCAAGTGTCATGTTTGGAATGAAATCCTTCTAGGTTTGACCTTAGTTTTCTAATAACTCCAAAAGAGACAAACTATTTGACTAGTCCACCTATCTAGATTGGTCTAGTTCCATCACCTGAACTTTCAATCCATATATATATATATATATAATCCATATACACTTTCCAAATACATGTGTATTTATATAGCAGATAAGTCACTATTAGTTTTTTGTTTTCTTTCAAGGGTTTCTATTGGATTGTAATTTGTAACAACAATCTTGAAATCTGAATGAATATTCTTTGGAGAAGAAAAACAGAAAAAAACTTGTCTCGTGGTGATTGGTGAAGCAAAACAAAAACGCCCGCCGGAGAGTTTTCTTCAGCTTCTTCAAGAAATTAAGAGGGTTCGTCCAACATTTTCCGATACTCATAACTTCTCCGGTGAGTTTTCTTTCAAACCCTTTTATCCGTTCATTATATATATATATATATATATATATATTGATAGTGGAACAAATTTAAAGCATTAATTCTTTACTTAAAGTAGCAGCTGGGTTCATTAGTCTTTCTTTCTTTCTTTAGGTTACTTTTTTAGGTTAAGAAATAAAAAATAAAAAGTTAATATTTGCACATATTGATTTCCATATAAAGATATATAGGGACAAGGGAGGTAGCTTTTGATTTTGATTTTTTTTTTCACGTTCAGATTTATTGCTCCTTTCCGGTCATTTGATCTGCTTCCTTTCTTTCGACCAACCCCATGAATACGCATTTTCTCTTTCTCTCTCTGTAATATATATATAATCATTTCCTTTGATATCTCTAGCTCCCTTAATTCCTCTCTCTCTCTCTCTCTCTCTCTCTAAAAATTTGATGGTTCACTTGATGATCATATATCGTCTTGTCTCTCCCAATCCATGAAGACGTCTCTTGGTAGGTTTTCTTGTTCGTCATCATAATATATATATATATCTGTTGTCTGTTTGTATGTTTATATTTAGTCTGTTGTTAGCTAATAAAAATTTCTAAAACTTCTTAATATTTGCTATCTTTTATAAGATTGTTGAACTTCAATTTTTTCGATGAAATTGTTTATACCTTTATATATATATATATATATAAGAAAAAGGAAAGGAAAAAAAAAAAAGGTGATTTTGTGATATGAAGTATAGTAATTAAAGAAGTTATAATGGATGGTCACAGGTGGAAGAAATATGGGATTAATGATAAAGTCACAAAAAATGGCTGTTTACCTAATTTCTGTGGTACTACTGATCATCATCCTCATGGCTTCAACGGCAGCATCAGTCTCCTCTGAAACTTTTGAATCATCATTACCAGGTTTGAACTTTTAACTACTCCATTTTATCATTTCTTTTTTCTTTTTCTTTTTGGTTTAATGTATTTGGTCACTAATATATATAATTTTTTATGATAAGATATAATTTAATTAGTAACAACTTCACTTGTAAATTAAGAAATTGTGAGTTCGAGTCACATTGGAGGCGAAAAGAGTCTAAAGAAATATTTGTTTCACTAAAAAACGAGCCGGAAACAAGAAACACTTTAATATATATTTAATTGAATTTGGATGAAATTTATTAGCTTAAAAGTAAAATTAAGGACTTAGTCAAAGAAAATTTATGAAATTTGGGATCAAAATATAAAATTATTATTAAAAAAAATGAATTACTAAATAATTTTACATATATATATATATATAGAGTATAGAAATGTAAATTTTGCATGCGTTTCAAAAATTATATGAGACATTTATGGTTTATTTTCACAAATTATTAATTAGAAATATTACCATATATTCCAATAGATTGAGAAGAGAAGAGAGTAAATTTCCTTTGCAAAATTTTGGTAATTATATATGTTTTTTCCTGGAAGGAAAGTGAATATGAATACGAGAAAAAGACAAAAGAGGAATGAGAAAAACAAAATTCAAAAATGACGGTCAAAGGAGGAATTTCAAATGTTTAATAAATTCCGGTGTGAAAATTTTAAATGTTGACACAGTCAATTCACCAAAATAATACATAAGAGTATAATACTACTATCCTATAAATTTGAGGTACTTTTAAATATTTTAAAATTTCTTTTTTAAAAAAAATAATAATAATTGAAAAAATGATATATACACTCTTTCTAATTTTTTTTTTTGTTTTACTTTATTGAAAAGAAAAATACAAAAATTGATCATTCTTTTAATTAAAAAAGACTAAAATATTTTTTTAACTTACTTATTAAGCTCGAGATTTTTAAGAATGAAGCTTATTTCCATTTTTAGCACATTAACCTCAAATAAATAAATTAAAATAAAACGACTGATTGCAGGAGTGTTCATTCTTGTTTTCAGGAAGACACTTATTACAAACAGAAAGTGCAGTGGAACAATCAGATGATACTGTAAGAGTTGATCCTTTAGATGACCTCAAGAAATACAGAGGAGGTTATGACATTACAAACAAACATTATTGGAGTGTAAGTATTCATCTATTGATATATTAAAAAAGTACTATAATTTTTCACTTATAAATATAAGTAATAATGATAGCGATTTCATCTATACATAAGTTATGTTTATATCTCTTTTCAACCCCGTATGAAAATAAAAGAACAAAATAGAAAAATTGACACAATTGAGTTGATAGTTTCCGTTAAACTGTAATAAGTTCGAGTCACGTCTGAAACAAACCTTTTTTCTATTCAAACCCCACATGAAAAATAAAGGAATAAAACAGACAAACAAACACAACTCACCTGTGAATGTAAACTATGTCAGTTGATAATAGTTTCAAGTAAAATGTATTAGGTTCGAGTCATATTCTAAACAAACACAAACAATATTATCTCTTTCCACCTCCACATAAAAATAAAAGAATAAAATAGACAAATAAACCCGACTCCATTGATAATAATTTCACCCATTAACATAAACAGTCATAGTGATAGCCACATGAGTTCGAGTCACAACTCGAAACAAATGAGATTGATCGTTTTTTTGCTTTCCTGTGCTGCAGTCAACTGCATTCACAGGTATATATGGTTACTGCCTAGCAGTCCTATGGCTCATATGTGGTCTTAGCTATGGAGGATATATTGTAATAACCAATTCTTGCTGCAAAAACAAGAGAAAGCTCAAGAAGAAGAAGAGATCACCTTGCCACAAGACTTATCTCTGGCCTGTTCTTGTTGCAATTGTCTTCACATTTTTAGCCATGTAAGTTTCTCAAGTCACAGATCATTTTTCTTCTTTTTCCTGCAAAAGAACGTCAAGATCAAAATTTTATTGGTAGCGATCTCACCTATGAAAATAAGCAAGAGAGGAAACCTTTTTTGACATTCCCATTGATATATAACCAGTTTTTTTATAATGACCATCAATGCAGAAATGGATCAGGACTTGTTCTAGGAGGTAATGCAAAATTCCATTCGAGGGCCAAAAAAGTGGTAAACATTCTTATTGATACAGCAGATGATGCATCTGATACAATATATGAAACAACTGGAGCAATGAAAGATATGAACACGAGTTTGGCAACCACCAATGGAGGTGGTGAGGCGACAAGGTTTCTTACCTCGACATCAAAAAGGC
>JAHSUH010000229.1:0-17391 GCA_025388415.1 Cynanchum wilfordii | reverse complement strand
TTAATTGACATTAAAATGAATCAAATATAATGATTGTATCCTTTAAAAAAGCGGTCAAACGTAAGTGGAATTAGGTTTGACTTTTAACGCTCCTACTTTAGATTTCTCATACTTTATATTTGAAATAACAAGTTCTTTGATTACCTTGTAAACGTTTAATGCTCAAAAGTAGTTAAATCACATTAAAATTAATCAAATATAATGATTACGTCATTTCAAAAGTGGTCAAATTAAAGAAGATTTGAACACAATCCTTGTAGAATTCCATTCTAGGAAAAAACATGTCATTTGAATTAATTTTGAATGTTTAAAGCTCAAAAGTAGTTAAATAACATTAAAATGAATCAAATATAACGATTGTATTCTTTCAAGAGCGGTCAAACGTAAGTGGAATTTTGTTTGACTTTAAACGCTACTACTTTAGATTTCTCATACTTTATCTTTGAAATAAAAAGTTCTTTGATTACCGTTTAACGTTTAATGCTCAAAAGTAGTTGAATCACATTAAAATGAATCAAATATAATGATTACGTTGTTTCAAAAGTGGTCAAATTAAAGTAGAATTGAAATTGAATTTGAACACAAGCCATGTAGAATATTATTCTCTATTTTTGAAAAAACAAGTTATTTGAATTAATTTTTAACGTTTAAAGCTCAAAAGTAGTTAAATCACATTAAAATGAATCAAATATAATGATTGTATCCTTTCACAAGCGGTAAAACGTAAGTCAAATTTTGTTTGACTTTTAACACAACCACTTTAGAACATCTCACATACTTTATCTTTAAAATAACAAATTCTTTGATTACTTTATCAAAGTTTAAGGCTAAAAAAGTATGTAAATCACATCGAAATGAATCAAATACAATGATTGTATCCTTTCAAAAGCGGTCAAACATAAGTAGAATTTGGTTTGACTTTTAACATCGGCACTTTAGATCTCCCATATTTTATATTTGAAATAACGAGTTCTTTGATTACCCTTTAAACGTTTAATGCTCAAAAGTAGTTAAATGACATTAAAATGAATCAAATATAATAACTGTATCTTGTTAAAAGTGGTCAAATTTAAGTATAATTTAGTTTGAATTACAACTTCCAAACTTTATCTTTGAAATAACAAGTTAATTGAATTCAATTTCAAAGTTTAAAGCTCAAAGGTAGTTAAATAACATTAAAATGAATCAAATATAGTGATTATATCTTTTTAAAAGCCGTAAAACGTAAGTATAATTTTGTATGACTTTTAACGCAAACACTTTAGATCTCACGGACTTTATCTTTGAAATAACAAGTTCTTTAATTAGGTTTTCAACGTTTAAATGTCAAAAGTAGTTAATTGACATTAAAATGAATCAAATATAATGATTGTATCCTTTAAAAAAGCGGTCAAACGAATGGAATTAGGATAGGTTTGACTTTTAACGCTCCTACTTTAGATTTCTCATACTTTATATTTGAAATAACAAGTTCTTTGATTACCTTGTAAACGTTTAATGCTCAAAAGTAGTTAAATCACATTAAAATTAATCAAATAATAATGATTACGTCATTTTAAAAGTGGTCAAATTAAAGAAGATTTGAACACAATCCTTGTAGAATTCCATTCTAGGAAAAAACATGTCATTTGAATTAATTTTGAATGTTTAAAGCTCAAAAGTAGTTAAATAACATTAAAATGAATCAAATATAACGATTGTATTCTTTCAAGAGCGGCAAACGTAAGTGGAATTTTGTTTGACTTTAAACGCTACTACTTTAGATTTCTCATACTTTATCTTTGAAATAAAAAGTTCTTTGATTACCGTTTAACGTTTAATGCTCAAAAGTAGTTGAATCACATTAAAATGAATCAAATATAATGATTACGTTGTTTCAAAAGTGGTCAAATTAAAGTAGAATTGAAATTGAATTTGAACACAAGCCATGTAGAATATTATTCTCTATTTTTGAAAAAACAAGTTATTTGAATTAATTTTTAACGTTTAAAGCTCAAAAGTAGTTAAATCACATTAAAATGAATCAAATATAATGATTGTATCCTTTCACAAGCGGTAAAACGTAAGTCAAATTTTGTTTGACTTTTAACACAACCACTTTAGAACATCTCACATACTTTATCTTTAAAATAACAAATTCTTTGATTACTTTATCAAAGTTTAAGGCTAAAAAAGTATGTAAATCACATCGAAATGAATCAAATACAATGATTGTATCCTTTCAAAAGGGGTCAAACATAAGTAGAATTTGGTTTGACTTTTAACACAGGCACTTTAGATCTCCCATATTTTATATTTGAAATAACGAGTTCTTTGATTACCCTTTAAACGTTTAATGCTCAAAAGTAGTTAAATGACATTAAAATGAATCAAATATAATAACGTATCTTGTTAAAAGTGGTCAAATTTAAGTATAATTTAGTTTGAATTACAACTTCCAAACTTTATCTTTGAAATAACAAGTTAATTGAATTCAATTTCAAAGTTTAAAGCTCAAAGGTGTAGTTAAATAACATTAAAATGAATCAAATATAGTGATTATATCTTTTTAAAAGCCGTCAAACGTAAGTATAATTTTGTATGACTTTTAACGCAAACACTTTAGATCTCACGACTTTATCTTTGAAATAACAAGTTCTTTAATTAGGTTTTCAACGTTTAAATGTCAAAAGTAGTTAATTGACATTAAAATGAATCAAATATAATGATTGTATCCTTTAAAAAACGGTCAAACGTAAGTGGAATTAGGTTTGACTTTTAACGCTCCTACTTTAGATTTCTCATACTTTATATTTGAAATAACAAGTTCTTTGATTACCTTGTAAACGTTTAATGCTCAAAAGTAGTTAAATCACATTAAAATTAATCAAATATAATGATTACGCTCATTTCAAAAGTGGTCAAATTAAAGAAGATTTGAACACAATCCTTGTAGAATTCCATTCTAGGAAAAAACATGTCATTTGAATTAATTTTGAATGTTTAAAGCTCAAAAGTAGTTAAATAACATTAAAATGAATCAAATATAACGATTGTATTCTTTCAAGAGCGGTCAAACGTAAGTGGAATTTTGTTTGACTTTAAACGCTACTACTTTAGATTTCTCATACTTTATCTTTGAAATAAAAAGTTCTTTGATTACCGTTTAACGTTTAATGCTCAAAAGTAGTTGAATCACATTAAAATGAATCAAATATAATGATTACGTTGTTTCAAAAGTGGTCAAATTAAAGTAGAATTGAAATTGAATTTGAACACAAGCCATGTAGAATATTATTCTCTATTTTTGAAAAAACAAGTTATTTGAATTAATTTTTAACGTTTAAAGCTCAAAAGTAGTTAAATCACATTAAAATGAATCAAATATAATGATTGTATCCTTTCACAAGCGGTAAAACGTAAGTCAAATTTTGTTTGACTTTTAACACAACCACTTTAGAACATCTCACATACTTTATCTTTAAAATAACAAATTCTTTGATTACTTTATCAAAGTTTAAGGCTAAAAAGTATGTAAATCACATCGAAATGAATCAAATACAATGATTGTATCCTTTCAAAAGCGGTCAAACATAAGTAGAATTTGGTTTGACTTTTAACACGAGCTTTTTAGATCTCCCATATTTTATATTTGAAATAACGAGTTCTTTGATTACCCTTTAAACGTTTAATGCTCAAAAGTAGTTAAATGACATTAAAATGAATCAAATATAATAACCGTATCTTGTTAAAAGTGGTCAAATTTAAGTATAATTTAGTTTGAATTACAACTTCCAAACTTTATCTTTGAAATAACAAGTTAATTGAATTCAATTTCAACGTTTAAAGCTCAAAGGTAGTTAAATAACATTAAAATGAATCAAATATAGTGATTATATCTTTTTAAAAGCCAAACGTAAGTATAATTTTGTATGACTTTTAACGCAAAACACTTTAGATCTCACGGACTTTATCTTTGAAATAACAAGTTCTTTAATTAGGTTTTCAACGTTTAAATGTCAAAAGTAGTTAATTGACATTAAAATGAATCAAATATAATGATTGTATCCTTTAAAAAACGGGTGCAAACGAAGTGGATAGGTTTGACTTTTAACGCCCCTACTTTAGATTTCTCATTCTTTATATTTGAAATAACAAGTTCTTTGATTACCTTGTAAACGTTTAATGCTCAAAAGTAGTTAAATCACATTAAAATTAATCAAATATAATGATTACGTCATTTCAAAAGTGGTCAAATTAAAGAAGATTTGAACACAATCCTTGTAGAATTCCATTCTAGGAAAAAACATGTCATTTGAATTAATTTTGAATGTTTAAAGCTCAAAAGTAGTTAAATAACATTAAAATGAATCAAATATAACGATTGTATTCTTTCAAGAGCGGTCAAACGTAAGTGGAATTTTGTTTGACTTTAAACGCTACTACTTTAGATTTCTCATACTTTATCTTTGAAATAAAAAGTTCTTTGATTACCGTTTAACGTTTAATGCTCAAAAGTAGTTGAATCACATTAAAATGAATCAAATATAATGATTACGTTGTTTCAAAAGTGGTCAAATTAAAGTAGAATTGAAATTGAATTTGAACACAAGCCATGTAGAATATTATTCTCTATTTTTGAAAAAACAAGTTATTTGAATTAATTTTTAACGTTTAAAGCTCAAAAGTAGTTAAATCACATTAAAATGAATCAAATATAATGATTGTATCCTTTCACAAGCGGTAAAACGTAAGTCAAATTTTGTTTGACTTTTAACACAACCACTTTAGAACATCTCACATACTTTATCTTTAAAATAACAAATTCTTTGATTACTTTATCAAAGTTTAAGGCTAAAAAAGTATGTAAATCACATCGAAATGAATCAAATACAATGATTGTATCCTTTCAAAAGCGGTCAAACATAAGTAGAATTTGGTTTGACTTTTAACACAGGCACTTTAGATCTCCCATATTTTATATTTGAAATAACGGTTGTTTTTGATTACCCTTTAAACGTTTAATGCTCAAAAGTAGTTAAATGACATTAAAATGAATCAAATATAATAACCGTATCTTGTTAAAAGTGGTCAAATTTAAGTATAATTTAGTTTGAATTACAACTTCCAAACTTTATCTTTGAAATAACAAGTTAATTGAATTCAATTTCAAAGTTTAAAGCTCAAAGGTAGTTAAATAACATTAAAATGAATCAAATATAGTGATTATATCTTTTTAAAAGCCGCAAACGTAAGTATAATTTTGTATGACTTTTAACGCAAACACTTTAGATCTCACGGACTTTATCTTTGAAATAACAAGTTCTTTAATTAGGTTTTCAACGTTTAAATGTCAAAAGTAGTTAATTGACATTAAAATGAATCAAATATAATGATTGTATCCTTTAAAAAAGCGGAAAAGCGAAGTGGAATATTAGGTTTGACTTTTAACGCTCCTACTTTAGATTTCTCATACTTTATATTTGAAATAACAAGTTCTTTGATTACCTTGTAAACGTTTAATGCTCAAAAGTAGTTAAATCACATTAAAATTAATCAAATATAATGATTACGTTATTTCAAAAGTGGGTCAAATTAAAGAAGATTTGAACACAATCCTTGTAGAATTCCATTCTAGGAAAAAACATGTCATTTGAATTAATTTTGAATGTTTAAAGCTCAAAAGTAGTTAAATAACATTAAAATGAATCAAATATAACGATTGTATTCTTTCAAGAGCGGTCAAACGTAAGTGGAATTTTGTTTGACTTTAAACGCTACTACTTTAGATTTCTCATACTTTATCTTTGAAAAAGAAAAAGTTCTTTGATTACCGTTTAACGTTTAATGCTCAAAAGTAGTTGAATCACATTAAAATGAATCAAATATAATGATTACGTTGTTTCAAAAGTGGTCAAATTAAAGTAGAATTGAAATTGAATTTGAACACAAGCCATGTAGAATATTATTCTCTATTTTTGAAAAAAAAAGTTATTTGAATTAATTTTTAACGTTTAAAGCTCAAAAGTAGTTAAATCACATTAAAATGAATCAAATATAATGATTGTATCCTTTCACAAGCGGTAAAAACGTAAGTCAAATTTTGTTTGACTTTTAACACAACCACTTTAGAACATCTCACATACTTTATCTTTAAAATAACAAATTCTTTGATTACTTTATCAAAGTTTAAGGCTAAAAAGTATGTAAATCACATCGAAATGAATCAAATACAATGATTGTATCCTTTCAAAAGCGGTCAAACATAAGTAGAATTTGGTTTGACTTTTAACACCAGGACACTTTAGATCTCCCATATTTTATATTTGAAATAACGAGTTCTTTGATTACCCTTTAAACGTTTAATGCTCAAAAGTAGTTAAATGACATTAAAATGAATCAAATATAATAATCTTATCTTGTTAAAAGTGGTCAAATTTAAGTATAATTTAGTTTGAATTACAACTTCCAAACTTTATCTTTGAAATAACAAGTTAATTGAATTCAATTTCAACGTTTAAAGCTCAAAGGTAGTTAAATAACATTAAAATGAATCAAATATAGTGATTATATCTTTTAAAAGACTTTTAAAACGTAAGTATAATTTTGTATGACTTTTAACGCAAACACTTTAGATCTCACGGACTTTATCTTTGAAATAACAAGTTCTTTAATTAGGTTTTCAACGTTTAAATGTCAAAAGTAGTTAATTGACATTAAAATGAATCAAATATAATGATTGTATCCTTTAAAAAAGCGGTCAAACGTAAGTGGAATTAGGTTTGACTTTTAACGCTCCTACTTTAGATTTCTCATACTTTATATTTGAAATAACAAGTTCTTTGATTACCTTGTAAACGTTTAATGCTCAAAAGTAGTTAAATCACATTAAAATTAATCAAATATAATTTACCATTTCAAAAGTGGTCAAATTAAAGAAGATTTGAACACAATCCTTGTAGAATTCCATTCTAGGAAAAAACATGTCATTTGAATTAATTTTGAATGTTTAAAGCTCAAAAGTAGTTAAATAACATTAAAATGAATCAAATATAACGATCTAGAGGTCAAACGTCGATTGTATTCTTTTCAAGGGGGTCAGGGGGGTATGGATTTTGTTTGACTTTAAACGCTACTACTTTAGATTTCTCATACTTTATCTTTGAAATAAAAAGTTCTTTGATTACCGTTTAACGTTTAATGCTCAAAAGTAGTTGAATCACATTAAAATGAATCAAATATAATGATTACGTTGTTTCAAAAGTGGTCAAATTAAAGTAGAATTGAAATTGAATTTGAACACAAGCCATGTAGAATATTATTCTCTATTTTTGAAAAAACAAGTTATTTGAATTAATTTTTAACGTTTAAAGCTCAAAAAGTAGTTAAATCACATTAAAATGAATCAAATATAATGATTGTATCCTTTCACAAGCGGCGTAAAACGTAAGTCAAATTTTGTTTGACTTTTAACACAACCACTTTAGAACATCTCACATACTTTATCTTTAAAATAACAAATTCTTTGATTACTTTATCAAAGTTTAAGGCTAAAAAGTATGTAAAATCACATCGAAAATGAATCAAATACAATGATTGTATCCTTTCAAAAGCGGTCAAACATAAGTAGAATTTGGTTTGACTTTGTTTGACTTTTTTTAATCTCCCATATTTTTATATTTGAAATAACGAGTTCTTTGATTACCCTTTAAACGTTTAATGCTCAAAAGTAGTTAAATGACATTAAAATGAATCAAATATAATAATCTTATCTTGTTAAAAGTGGTCAAATTTAAGTATAATTTAGTTTGAATTACAACTTCCAAACTTTATCTTTGAAATAACAAGTTAATTGAATTCAAATTTCAAAGTCTTAAAGCTCAAAGGTAGTTAAATAACATTAAAATGAATCAAATATAGTGATTATATCTTTTTAAAAGCCGTCAAACGTAAGTATAATTTTTTTATGACTTTTAACGCAAACACTTTAGATCTCACGGACTTTATCTTTGAAATAACAAGTTCTTTAATTAGGTTTTCAACGTTTAAATGTCAAAAGTAAGTTAATTGACATTAAAATGAATCAAATATAATGATTGTATCCTTTAAAAAAGCGGTCAAACGTAAGTGGAATTAGGTTTGACTTTTAACGCTCCTACTTTAGATTTCTCATACTTTATATTTGAAATAACAAGTTCTTTGATTACCTTGTAAACGTTTAATGCTCAAAAGTAGTTAAATCACATTAAAATTAATCAAATATAATGATTACGTCATTTCAAAAGTGGTCAAATTAAAGAAGATTTGAACACAATCCTTGTAGAATTCCATTCTAGGAAAAAACATGTCATTTGAATTAATTTTGAATGTTTAAAGCTCAAAAGTAGTTAAATAACATTAAAATGAATCAAATATAACGATTGTATTCTTTCAAGAGCGGTCAAACGTAAGTGGAATTTTGTTTGACTTTAAACGCTACTACTTTAGATTTTCTCATACTTTATCTTTGAAAGAAAAAGTTCTTTTATTACTGTTTTACCGTTAATGCTCAAAAGTAGTTGAATCACATTAAAATGAATCAAATATAATGATTACGTTGTTTCAAAAGTGGTCAAATTAAAGTAGAATTGAAATTGAATTTGAACACAAGCCATGTAGAATATTATTCTCTATTTTTGAAAAAACAAGTTATTTGAATTAATTTTTAACGTTTAAAGCTCAAAAGTAGTTAAATCACATTAAAATGAATCAAATATAATGATTGTATCCTTTCACAAGCGTAAAACGTAAGTCAAATTTTGTTTGACTTTTAACACAACCACTTTAGAACATCTCACATACTTTATCTTTAAAATAACAAATTCTTTGATTACTTTATCAAAGTTTAAGGCTAAAAAAATGTAAATTCACATCGAAATGAATCAAATACAATGATTGTATCCTTTCAAAAGCGGTCAAACATAAGTAGAATTTGGTTTGACTTTTACAAACACGCACTTTAGATCTCCCTTATTTTATATTTGAAATAACGAGTGTCTTTGATTACCCTTAAACGCTTTAATGCTCAAAAGTAGTTAAATGACATTAAAATGAATCAAATATAATCTGTATCTTGTTAAAAGTGGTCAAATTTAAGTATAATTTAGTTTGAATTACAACTTCCAAACTTTATCTTTGAAATAACAAGTTAATTGAATTCAATTTCAACGTTTAAAGCTCAAAGGTAGTTAAATAACATTAAAATGAATCAAATATAGTGATTATATCTTTTTAAAAGCCGTCAAACGTAAGTATAATTTTGTATGACTTTTAACGCAAACACTTTAGATCTCACGGACTTTATCTTTGAAATAACAAGTTCTTTAATTAGGTTTTCAACGTTTAAATGTCAAAAGTAGTTAATTGACATTAAAATGAATCAAATATAATGATTGTATCCTTTAAAAAAGCGGAAAACGTAAGTGGAATTAGGTTTGACTTTTAACGCTCCTACTTTAGATTTCTCATACTTTATATTTGAAATAACAAGTTCTTTGATTACCTTGTAAACGTTTAATGCTCAAAAGTAGTTAAATCACATTAAAATTAATCAAATATAATGATTACGTCATTTCAAAAGTGGTCAAATTAAAGAAGATTTGAACACAATCCTTGTAGAATTCCATTCTAGGAAAAAACATGTCATTTGAATTAATTTTGAATGTTTAAAGCTCAAAAGTAGTTAAATAACATTAAAATGAATCAAATATAACGATTGTATTCTTTCAAGAGCGGTCAAACGTAAGTGGAATTTTGTTTGACTTTAAACGCTACTACTTTAGATTTCTCATACTTTATCTTTGAAATAGAAAAAGTTCTTTGATTACCGTTTAACGTTTAATGCTCAAAAGTAGTTAAATCACATTAAAATGAATCAAATATAATGATTACGTTGTTTCAAAAGTGGTCAAATTAAAGTAGAATTGAAATTGAATTTGAACACAAGCCATGTAGAATATTATTCTCTATTTTTGAAAAAACAAGTTATTTGAATTAATTTTTAACGTTTAAAGCTCAAAAATTGTTAAATCACATTAAAATGAATCAAATATAATGATTGCCTTTAATCCTTCACAAGCAAAACGTAAGTCAAATTTTGTTTGACTTTTTAACACAACCACTTTAGAACATCTCACATACTTTATCTTTAAAATAACAAATTCTTTGATTACTTTATCAAAGTTTAAGGCTAAAAAAGTATGTAAATCACATCGAAATGAATCAAATACAATGATTGTATCCTTTCAAAAGCGGTCAAACATAAGTAGAATTTGGTTTGACTTTTAACACAGGCACTTTAGATCTCCCATATTTTATATTTGAAATAACAAGTTCTTTGATTACCCTTTAAACGTTTAATGCTCAAAAGTAGTTAAATGACATTAAAATGAATCAAATATAATAACTGTATCTTGTTAAAAGTGGTCAAATTTAAGTATAATTTAGTTTGAATTACAACTTCCAAACTTTATCTTTGAAATAACAAGTTAATTGAATTCAATTTCAACGTTTAAAGCTCAAAGGTAGTTAAATAACATTAAAATGAATCAAATATAGTGATTATATCTTTTTAAAAGCCGTCAAATAACGTAAGTATAATTTTGTATGACTTTTAACGCAAACACTTTAGATCTCACGGACTTTATCTTTGAAATAACAAGTTCTTTAATTAGGTTTTCAACGTTTAAATGTCAAAAGTAGTTAATTGACATTAAAATGAATCAAATATAATGATTGTATCCTTTAAAAAAGCGGTCAAACAAGTGGAATTAGGTTTGACTTTTAACGCTCCTACTTTAGATTTCTCATACTTTATATTTGAAATAACAAGTTCTTTGATTACCTTGTAAACGTTTAATGCTCAAAAGTAGTTAAATCACATTAAAATTAATCAAATATAATGATTACGTCATTTCAAAAGTGGTCAAATTAAAGAAGATTTGAACACATATCCTTGTAGAATTCCATTCTAGGAAAAAACATGTCATTTGAATTAATTTTGAATGTTTAAAGCTCAAAAGTAGTTAAATAACATTAAAATGAATCAAATATAACGATTGTATTCTTTCAAGAGCGGGCCAAACGTAAGTGGAATTTTGTTTGACTTTAAACGCTACTACTTTAGATTTCTCATACTTTATCTTTGAAATAAAAAGTTCTTTGATTACCGTTTAACGTTTAATGCTCAAAAGTAGTTGAATCACATTAAAATGAATCAAATATAATGATTACGTTGTTTCAAAAGTGGTCAAATTAAAGTAGAATTGAAATTGAATTTGAACACAAGCCATGTAGAATATTATTCTCTATTTTTGAAAAAACAAGTTATTTGAATTAATTTTTAACGTTTAAAGCTCAAAAGTAGTTAAATCACATTAAAATGAATCAAATATAATGATTGTATCCTTTCACAACGGTAAAACGTAAAGTCAAATTTTGTTTTAACTTTTAACACAACCACTTTAGAAATCTCACATACTTTATCTTTAAAATAACAAATTCTTTGATTACTTTATCAAAGTTTAAGGCTAAAAAAGTATGTAAATCACATCGAAATGAATCAAATACAATGATTGTATCCTTTCAAAAGCGGTCAAACATAAGTAGAATTTGGTTTGACTTTTTTTAACACAGCACTTTAGATCTCCCATATTTTATATTTGAAATAACGAGTTCTTTGATTACCCTTTAAACGTTTAATGCTCAAAAGTAGTTAAATGACATTAAAATGAATCAAATATAATAATTGTATCTTGTTAAAAGTGGTCAAATTTAAGTATAATTTAGTTTGAATTACAACTTCCAAACTTTATCTTTGAAATAACAAGTTAATTGAATTCAATTTCAACGTTTAAAGCTCAAAGGTAGTTAAATAACATTAAAATGAATCAAATATAGTGATTATATCTTTTTAAAAGCCGTCAAACGTAAGTATAATTTTGTATGACTTTTAACGCAAACACTTTAGATCTCACGGACTTTATCTTTGAAATAACAAGTTCTTTAATTAGGTTTTCAACGTTTAAATGTCAAAAGTAGTTAATTGACATTAAAATGAATCAAATATAATGATTGTATCCTTTAAAAAAGCGGTCAAACGTAAGTGGAATTAGGTTTGACTTTTAACGCTCCTACTTTAGATTTCTCATACTTTATATTTGAAATAACAAGTTCTTTGATTACCTTGTAAACGTTTAATGCTCAAAAGTAGTTAAATCACATTAAAATTAATCAAATATAATGATTACGTCATTTCAAAAGTGGTCAAATTAAAGAAGATTTGAACACAATCCTTGTAGAATTCCATTCTAGGAAAAAACATGTCATTTGAATTAATTTTGAATGTTTAAAGCTCAAAAGTAGTTAAATAACATTAAAATGAATCAAATATAACGATTGTATTCTTTCAAGAGCGGTCAAACGTAAGTGGAATTTTGTTTGACTTTAAACGCTACATACTTTAGATTTCTCATACTTTATCTTTGAAATAAAAAGTTCTTTGATTACCGTTTAACGTTTAATGCTCAAAAGTAGTTAGAATCACATTAAAATGAATCAAATATAATGATTACGTTGTTTCAAAAGTGGTCAAATTAAAGTAATGAAGAATTTGAAATTGAATTTGAACACAAGCCATGTAGAATATTATTCTCTATTTTTGAAAAAACAAGTTATTTGAATTAATTTTTAACGTTTAAAGCTCAAAAGTAGTTAAATCACATTAAAATGAATCAAATATAATGATTGTATCCTTTCACAAGCGGTAAAACGTAAGTCAAATTTTGTTTGACTTTTAACACAACCACTTTAGAACATCTCACATACTTTATCTTTAAAATAACAAATTCTTTGATTACTTTATCAAAGTTTAAGGCTAAAAAAGTATGTAAATCACATCGAAATGAATCAAATACAATGATTGTATCCTTTCAAAAGCGGTCAAACATAAGTAGAATTTGGTTTGACTTTTAACACGAGCACTTTTAGATCTCCCATATTTTATATTTGAAATAACGAGGTCTTTGATTACCCTTTAAACGTTTAATGCTCAAAAGTAGTTAAATGACATTAAAATGAATCAAATATAATAACCGTATCTTGTTAAAAGTGGTCAAATTTAAGTATAATTTAGTTTGAATTACAACTTCCAAACTTTATCTTTGAAATAACAAGTTAATTGAATTCAATTTCAACGTTTAAAGCTCAAAGGTAGTTAAATAACATTAAAATGAATCAAATATAGTGATTATATCTTTTTAAAAGCCGTCAAACGAAATTATAATTTTGTATGACTTTTAACGCAAACACTTTAGATCTCACGGACTTTATCTTTGAAATAACAAGTTCTTTAATTAGGTTTTCAACGTTTAAATGTCAAAAGTAGTTAATTGACATTAAAATGAATCAAATATAATGATTGTATCCTTTAAAAAGCGGTCAAACGTAAGTGGAATTAGGTTTGACTTTTAACGCTCCTACTTTAGATTTCTCATACTTTATATTTGAAATAACAAGTTCTTTGATTACCTTGTAAACGTTTAATGCTCAAAAGTAGTTAAATCACATTAAAATTAATCAAATATAATGATTACGTCATTTCAAAAGTGGTCAAATTAAAGAAGATTTGAACACAATCCTTGTAGAATTCCATTCTAGGAAAAAACATGTCATTTGAATTAATTTTGAATGTTTAAAGCTCAAAAGTAGTTAAATAACATTAAAATGAATCAAATATAACGATTGTATTCTTTCAAGAGCGGTCAAACGTAAGTGGAATTTTGGTTTGACTTTAAACGCTACTACTTTAGATTTCTCATACTTTATCTTTGAAATAAAAAGTTCTTTGATTACCGTTTAACGTTTAATGCTCAAAAGTAGTTGAATCACATTAAAATGAATCAAATATAATGATTACGTTGTTTCAAAAGTGGTCAAATTAAAGTAGAATTGAAATTGAATTTGAACACAAGCCATGTAGAATATTATTCTCTATTTTTGAAAAAACAAGTTATTTGAATTAATTTTTAACGTTTAAAGCTCAAAAGTAGTTAAATCACATTAAAATGAATCAAATATAATGATTGTATCCTTTCACAAGCGGTAAAACGTAAGTCAAATTTTGTTTGACTTTTAACACAACCACTTTAGAACATCTCACATACTTTATCTTTAAAATAACAAATTCTTTGATTACTTTATCAAAGTTTAAGGCTAAAAAAGTATGTAAATCACATCGAAATGAATCAAATACAATGATTGTATCCTTTCAAAAGCGGTCAAACATAAGTAGAATTTGGTTTGACTTTTAACACCAGCACTTTAGATCTCCCATATTTTATATTTGAAATAACGAGTTCTTTGATTACCCTTTAAACGTTTAATGCTCAAAAGTAGTTAAATGACATTAAAATGAATCAAATATAATAACCGTATCTTGTTAAAAGTGGTCAAATTTAAGTATAATTTAGTTTGAATTACAACTTCCAAACTTTATCTTTGAAATAACAAGTTAATTGAATTCAATTTCAACGTTTAAAGCTCAAAGGTAGTTAAATAACATTAAAATGAATCAAATATAGTGATTATATCTTTTTAAAAGCCGTCAAACGTAAGTATAATTTTTGTATGACTTTTAACGCAAACACTTTAGATCTCACGGACTTTATCTTTGAAATAACAAGTTCTTTAATTAGGTTTTTTCAACGTTAAATGTCAAAAGTAGTTAATTGACATTAAAATGAATCAAATATAATGATTGTATCCTTTAAAAAAGCGGTCCAATTAAGTGGAATTAGGTTTGACTTTTAACGCTCCTACTTTAGATTTCTCATACTTTATATTTGAAATAACAAGTTCTTTGATTACCTTGTAAACGTTTAATGCTCAAAAGTAGTTAAATCCATTAAAATTAATCAAATATAATGATTACGTTCAAAAAAATTAAAGAAGATTTGAACACAATCCTTGTAGAATTCCATTCTAGGAAAAAACATGTCATTTTGATTTAATTTTTGAATGTTTAAAGCTCAAAAGTAGTTAAATAACATTAAAATGAATCAAATACAAATATACGATTGTATTCTTTCAAGAGGGGGCAGCGGAAAGGGAATTTTTGTTTGACTTTAAACGCTACTACTTTAGATTTCTCATACTTTATCTTTGAAATAAAAAGTTCTTTGATTACCGTTTAACGTTTAATGCTCAAAAGTAGTTGAATCACATTAAAATGAATCAAATATAATGATTACGTTGTTTCAAAAGTGGTCAAATTAAAGTAGAATTGAAATTGAATTTGAACACAAGCCATGTAGAATATTATTCTCTATTTTTGAAAAAACAAGTTATTTGAATTAATTTTTAACGTTTAAAGCCCAAAAGTAGTTAAATCACATTAAAATGAATCAAATATAATGATTGTATCCTTTCACAAGCGGTAAAACGTAAGTCAAATTTTTTTTTGACTTTTAACACAACCACTTTAGAACATCTCACATACTTTATCTTTAAAATAACAAATTCTTTGATTACTTTATCAAAGTTTAAGGCTAAAAAAGTATGTAAATCACATCGAAATGAATCAAATACAATGATTGTATCCTTTCAAAAGCGGTCAAACATAAGTAGAATTTGGTTTGACTTTTAACACCAGCACTTTAGATCTCCCATATTTTATATTTGAAATAACGAGTTCTTTGATTACCCTTTAAACGTTTAATGCTCAAAAGTAGTTAAATGACATTAAAATGAATCAAATATAATAACCGTATCTTGTTAAAAGTGGTCAAATTTAAGTATAATTTAGTTTGAATTACAACTTCCAAACTTTATCTTTGAAATAACAAGTTAATTGAATTCAATTTCAACGTTTAAAGCTCAAAGGTAGTTAAATAACATTAAAATGAATCAAATATAGTGATTATATCTTTTTAAAAGCCGTAAAACGTAAGTATAATTTTGTATGACTTTTAACGCAAACACTTTAGATCTCACGGACTTTATCTTTGAAATAACAAGTTCTTTAATTAGGTTTTCAACGTTTAAATGTCAAAAGTAGTTAATTGACATTAAAATGAATCAAATATAATGATTGTATCCTTTAAAAAAGCGGTCAAACGTAAGTGGAATTAGGTTTGACTTTTAACGCTCCTACTTTAGATTTCTCATACTTTATATTTGAAATAACAAGTTCTTTGATTACCTTGTAAACGTTTAATGCTCAAAAGTAGTTAAATCACATTAAAATTAATCAAATATAATGATTACGTCATTTCAAAAGTGGTCAAATTAAAGAAGATTTGAACACAATCCTTGTAGAATTCCATTCTAGGAAAAAACATGTCATTTGAATTAATTTTGAATGTTTAAAGCTCAAAAGTAGTTAAATAACATTAAAATGAATCAAATATAACGATTGTATTCTTTCAAGAGCGGTCAAACGTAAGTGGAATTTTGTTTGACTTTAAACGCTACTACTTTAGATTTCTCATACTTTATCTTTGAAATAAAAAGTTCTTTGATTACCGTTTAACGTTTAATGCTCAAAAGTAGTTGAATCACATTAAAATGAATCAAATATAATGATTACGTTGTTTCAAAAGTGGTCAAATTAAAGTAGAATTGAAATTGAATTTGAACACAAGCCATGTAGAATATTATTCTCTATTTTTGAAAAAACAAGTTATTTGAATTAATTTTTAACGTTTAAAGCTCAAAAGTAGTTAAATCACATTAAAATGAATCAAATATAATGATTGTATCCTTTCACAAGCGGTAAAACGTAAGTCAAATTTTGTTTGACTTTTAACACAACCACTTTAGAACATCTCACATACTTTATCTTTAAAATAACAAATTCTTTGATTACTTTATCAAAGTTTAAGGCTAAAAAAATTGTAAATCACATCGAAATGAATCAAATACAATGATTGTATCCTTTCAAAAGCGGTCAAACATAAGTAGAATTTGGTTTGACTTTTAACACCAGGCACTTTAGATCTCCCATATTTTATATTTGAAATAACGAGTTCTTTGATTACCCTTTAAACGTTTAATGCTCAAAAGTAGTTAAATGACATTACAAATGAATCAAATATAATAACTGTATCTTGTTAAAAGTGGTCAAATTTAAGTATAATTTAGTTTGAATTACAACTTCCAAACTTTATCTTTGAAATAACAAGTTAATTGAATTCAATTTCAAAGTTTAAAGCTAAATAAGGTAGTTAAATAACATTAAAATGAATCAAATATAGTGATTATATCTTTTTAAAAGCCGCACGTAAGTGAATAATTTTTTATGACTTTTAACGCAAACACTTTAGATCTCACGGACTTTATCTTTGAAATAACAAGTTCTTTAATTAGGTTTTTCAA